>APFE030986309.1:139241-151852 GCA_000404065.3 Pinus taeda
TGCAGGACCCTTGTACAAGGGTTTCTTGCCGACTCCAAGTCATTTGGGAAAATCACAGATTAGATCTTTCCTCGAGGCTTTGACAAGGTGTATCAACATGTACATCATCTTAATGCGATGGAGCCTACTTTCTCATCAACTTACCATATCCTAGATGATGTCTATCTGCTGGAGCAATCGACGAATATGGGATTCCTCAATAATCGAATCCCACCTCTGGTTGTTATAGAGAATCACAGTGGCATCCAATGTAAATCCAAACAGCTCACTGAAGAGCTTTCGCAACCAGACTGCCTCACACGAGCTCATGCTAGCAACAATATATCCTACCTCGGTTGTGCTGAAAAACCACTGACTTTTTCTTCCTGCTCATTAAAGATACGAAAGCAGATCCCAAGGTGAAACAGCACCCGGAAGTGCTCTTACAGTCCACCACACTGCCTGCCCAATTAGCATCAGTATATCCAAGTGGTCTCACATCTCCGACAGTGTATCTTAATCCATGAGATTGTGTCCTGAAGACATCTCAGAAGATTGCTGGCATCAATGTAGTGATGCGCAACCAAATATGAGCTCACAGTGCTAACTGCAAAACATATGTTCGAACAGAGGTTCACCAAGAACATCAATGCAAATGAGTTTTTAAAACTTAGAGGCATTTCCTAAGTCTGGTCTGACATCACTACCATATAACTTCTAAAAGTTAATATCCTCGAGGTAGTCACAGGCTTGCAGTCCATCATACTGAATCTTTCCAACATCTTTACCATATATTTTCCTTGAGGTAAGAAAATTCCCCTTGGCTTCTGCCACACTTTAAGTCCCTGGTCCTTCATTTCAAATTCAGAAGCCATCTCCCTATTACATTTGTGAATGAGAGGGTTTGCACCTGTTAGAAAGTGGTCATCCACATACAACACCAGTATGAGAGGCTTGTCATCTTCAACCTTAAAGTAAAGTTTAGGATCGGCTTCACTCCTAGTGAGTCCCAGCTTCATCAAGTAGCTATTGATCCTCTCATACCATGCTGGGGGTGCTTGCTTCAGCCCATAGAGAGCCTTCTGCAACCTTCATACATGAGATTTTCAATCATAAATCTCAAATCCTTCGGGTTGCTCCACGTAGACCTCTTCTTTGATCGAGCAGTGTAAGAACAAAGTCTTGACATCCATCTGATGTAGGTTCCATCCTTGTGAAGTGACAAGAGCTATGATCGAGCAGATGGTCGTATATCTAGCAACAAGTGAAAATATCACATCATAGTCTATAACTTCCTTCTGGGAGAAACCACGAGCAACAAAATGATCCTTATACTTTTCCATACTTCCATCTGTTGCATGCTTTATCTTGTAAAGCCATTTGGAAGTAACAACTATATTGTCTGAGGCCTCGGAACTACTTCCCAGACATCATTCTCCATAATAGAGTCATACTCTATGGTCATAGGATCCTTCCATACTTAATGCTTGATGACACCTGAGAATGATGAAGGCTCATTTTGTATGATCGTGCTCATGATAGTCAGGTATCCCTGATACCTATTAAGCTTCTTACTTTGACGGAATGTTCCTTAGGGTGCAGCATGTCCTTCAGCATCATCAAGTAACCCCCTAAGCCATGAAGGCCTCTTCCTAGAAGAGGAAGGCTCATGTGGATGAGAATCTATCATATCCATGGGTTCTTCTACATCAGGCATTGATTCATCATCCTTTTATTTCGGTTCCCTAGTGTCGGCTTCTGGAGAGCTCCTCAAAGTCGGAAGATTGTTCACCTTGCGGTGAAATTTTCTCCAGGAGTCTTGGAACCCAATGCTTGATGAGGGCATCGATTTTGTACATATATGGCGGTGATTATACTTTCAACCCATAGAAACTTCTGAAGTCTTTAATCATGTAGCATGGCCCGGTCAGCTTCCATAATCATGCGGTTCTTCCTTTCCACCACACCATTATGCTCAGGAGTATGTCGTGTAGTAGTCTCCCTCTTAATGCTAACCTCAGGTATGCCTGAGTGAACCAACTGTAATATATCGGAGGTCTTGCTTTGGCTTGAGGGGAATGGTCCCCTTTTGAGCTTTCCTTCGGCACATCCCAGACATACACCTTCTTTCTGTACTTGGAATTTGGGTATCCCTGTTATCATCTGTCTTACATCGGGTAAAGCTTTGTAATGAAGGTGGGAAAACCTCCGATGCCAAAGTTCGGACTAAAGAGATGTGTCATAAGACATGACATCTAGCAGACTTCCATCGACCTGATATAATGAATCAACACTAAACCCAAGAGTAAAGGCATCTTTAACATTATATATACATACCTTGCCATCGCTGAAGGTAACCTTGTAGCCTTTGTCTTCCGTTCCCGAGATGGACACTAGGTTCTTTTTGAGGTCAGGTGCATTTAATACATCCTAGACTTTCTAGCCTTCTTGAATGGTGTCCTCTTCCTCGATCCCTAGCTCTCCTCTTACCTTTGATATTGAATTTGTCATTCCTATGATTTGCCATCAGATGGATTTTTATCATCGTCTTGGTGTGATTCCTTTCTATTGTTTTGACTTCTCCATTTTTCCATTTGTTCCAGGCAACAGCAGATGCATTTGATGGAGGCTCAACAATATTGCCTCTCACATGACCCAACACTCCTTGATTCTCAAGGGTTAGATCAATAGACATCTTCCATCTGTGATAGTTAGCTTTCTCACAGAGCTTGTCTTAAGCAGGAAAGAGTGTTGAGAACCCCATAGTTCTTTCAGGATAACCTTGCTAATCTTCTCTTTGATGATTGCTCTTACTCTTGCTCGGGCTTTGTCTTCACCTCAACTCTGATACCATGTTAAGTTACAGTATGTTCTATGCTTATAACAGTTTACTTCTTTTTCTTATTATATTCCATAGATTAGAAATCACATATATATAAAGTAAAGTGCAGATAGAACATTAAACGATCGACAGAAAACAAGCCAAGACAAGAGACACAAGATGTGGCAGCTAGCCAAGGAGAAACCCCACAATGTGTAGGGAAACCGTTTGATCAAATCCTCTTTTATCTTCAATAATTCAGCAGAGAGAAATAGTACAATGAATCTGATTCATATCAGCAGTAGCAAACCCTCGATCAGCAGCATCAGCATTAGCGGCTTCATTATCAAACTAGGGCAGACGATATCTCACAAACCGACCGTCGGATTGACTTCATTCCACCACCAAAAGTTTTGGCTTTCAGAGGAGGTTCAGATGAACCTACATCGTAGTTTAGACAATAATATCTTCTAGGCCTCGCAAGTCAATCTTTACTTCTGCAGTTGTAGCTTCAGTTTCAGCAGTTTCCGGCTTCAAACTAGTGCAGTCGATATCTTGCAAACCGTTCATCGGATTGACTTCATTCCACCACCAAAAGTTGCATCTTTCAAAGGAGGTTCAGATGAACCTAATGCATAGTTCCAAAGAGGAGATATTCTAGGCCTCGTAATTCAATCTTTACTTCTATAGTTGCAGCTTCAGTGTCAGCAGTTTCCGGCTTCAAACTAGGGCAGTCGATATCTTGCAAACCGTTCATCGGATTGACTTCATTCCACCACCAAAAGTTGTGGATTTCAGAGGAGTTTTAGATGAACCTATAGCATAGTTCCAAAGAGGAGATATTCTAGGCCTCGAAATTCAGTCTTTACTTCTGCAATTGCAGCTTTAGTTTCAGCAGTTTCCGGCTTCAAATGTGTGCGAGAGAGAGACCCATTTCAGCGCAGTAGAGAAGAGACTCATATCTGTGCAGTGGAGAGAGAGAGCTGTGATGAGATGAGTGAGTCCAAATGAGGAAAATTCCTCTTATATTTATACACAACGTTGGTGGGTGAATAGATGCGACTATTGGGCTTCTGAACCTACATGAGTTGTAGGTCGGCTTGATAATAATTCCATAATCAAAATAAATTCATATCTCCATGAATAATTATCGGAATAGGATGATATTTGTATCAATCCTACACCTCTCGATGAGAGAAATATAATAAAAATATTTTTAGCCATGAATAAGATGACCCACATGAATTTTTGCCCTAGTTGCCAATTTTAACAAGTATTTTTTTTGGTTATTTTATTATTCCTCTCTGTAAATCTCAGTAAATCACAGTAATAATTTATCGCTCTACCATAAATTTCTTAACGACTGGTATCAAAGCTAAGTTGGCTTCAGAAGGAAATTTTTTGTTGCCAAGGGTTTGTATTGGCTTGGTAGATAAAGAGATAATTGAGTTTTGCTTGCAGATCTAGATCAAAATCCATAGATTGTGAAGCAAAGTTGCACACTCTTCCATCATGAGAGATTCACTGGATGAGGAGGATATGTGCACGTGGAATAATTAATTGATGAACCATGTACCTAAAAAGAATGTCTAGATAACTGGCAGTTACAGTGGCTGGTGACCCATGTAATTCAGTAGATGGGTTCGTTTTATATGGAAATTGATGTCATATATACAAAGAAAACAACAAGGGTAAGCAAAAAAAGTATTATAATGGAGTGAAATTTTTAATTTGCATGTAAATGGGCATACTGCTATAAGACCTAGTAAGGCATGCGTACCCTTGGGTAATTACTGGTAAAGTCTAGGTTAGACATAAGTAATAGGGTGATGTTAGGTTAACAAATCCGGGGTAAAAAATTTAAAGGGGGTAAGGGCTAGAGTGAGCAGGATTGTCTCACTTAGCAGGTTTTGGTAGGATTTAGTCAAGGAATCCAAAGTCATGTTTAAGGGTGGAATTGTTAGGTAAAATTGGCTCAGGGTTTGATTCAAGGTTGACCTAGTTATATAGTAATGGTTTTGGGAACATGGTATAGTGTACCAATGGTATTATGGTCCGTGGTATTGCATGTAATGGAGCCTATAAATGGTTGGGAATACTTCATTGTAATGTAGGCCTGGAGGTGAGCAGTGAAGGCTCACTTGGCTGGTTTGGCTAGGGTTTTCGCCAATGCTAATGAGATCTCATTGGGTTGGGTTTTTCCCCACATTTGGGATTTTCCTTGATAAATATTATGTGTATAATATTTATGTGTATTGTTGTTGGTTATTTTATTATTCCTCTCTGTAAATCTTAGTAAATCGCAGTAATAATTTATCTCTCTACCATAAATTTCTTAAAATCTATGACTCAAGAGGACAAAGAGTAACATTTGTTGAATATGTAAAGGACCATGATCTACTTGAATATGGAGAAGTTCCCCCCAAAGACATAGATGTCCAAGATGGAGATGATGAAGAATTTATTGTCAATGATTCTTTTGACCAAGACGAATACCACAACAAGTTTACTGGAGTGTCTGAAAGACATGAGCAACCACATGGTCATCAAGTCCATAAAGATGATGAATCTATTAGTTTTAATTTACATGTAGTTGAAGGTGATGAAGACTATGAAAATTATGATATTAATTTATTTGTGGATTTAGGGTCTATTAATGATGGGGTGTATATGTCTTTAGATGAGGAGATTTCATGCGAGGATGAAATTTTTTTATCACTATATTTATTTTAAGATAGTTTTAAGGATTCTCTACAATATAATGTTTCTTTACAACTTAAGCATTAGGTTTTTAATTCTAATGAACATTAATTAATTTGAAAGTTTAAGCTTTTACTTGTGAGGATGACATTTTTTAATCACTATGTTTACTTTAATATAGCTGTAAGGATTCACTACAATATAAATTTTCTTTACAAGTTAAGTATTGAGTTTTTAATTGTAATGAACATTAAGTAATTTGAATGTTTAAGGTTTTACTTGAAAGACATATATATTTGGTGGAGGAACCTGATCTACTACACCTCAATTCCTTAATTGAAATTCCAAAAAAAATTACTTTATCCCATCAACACCTAGAAAAGATAAACACAACACTATAAGCCTAAAAAAAACTTTGAATATTGACTATTGTTGATGTTTTTTTATGTATTGAAACATATTGAAATTTGTGTATGTTATTGTTCATGTGCTAGTGATTTTGAATTCTGTTATTAAAGTCACTTGGATATGTTCTAAAATCAAGGTTTTCTTATTTTTATGGTATTATGTGTTTTTTTAAGAATGTGCCCATGGGGTGTTACCAATTCTACTATGGGGGATTGAATGACCTTAACTAATTTCATGGACATGTTAAAAAATGCACAAGGGAAAGACATTGCTATGAAATGCATGAGGTAAGCTTGAATATTGTCTTTTATAGGTTCAATTATCTTATGTTCCTTATTATATTATGCTAATTTATGTTTATTGGAATGCATGAAATCTCTAAATTCATTCCAACCTCTATAACACCTTTTAATACATCTAAGGTAATACTAGTGGTAAAACTTGACCAATATTTTTGTGTATTGAATTAACTTATTTCACTATATCTATTTATTAATATTTGTTTTTTTTCTAAGTGTGCATTTTTTTGGCATGTAGGATTCATTTATCCCCCTTAATACACCCAGTATTGGCATGGAGGGATCATTAATAACCCCATATACATCCAATGTTATGAAAAATGTAAGATTCAACAATCTATTTGTGTGAGTTTGATTATGTCATTTGTTGAGAAATCTACGTCATAACAATGAAGGTGATTTTGTTGGTGATGTATTTTTACTTGTTTAGATTACATTTTCATTTTGTTTGTTTTTTTATTAGAATTCTTATTCATCAAACAATTACCAAACCATAACAAGAGTAGAACATGATCAAATTCCTCTTCCATCTTCTTCACTTGACTTCACCTTGCATTCTTGGCATCTCGGCTTAAGAAGGAGACTTCCTTTCAATGATGATAACTATATACTTACCTAAAGATAGTCTGAATCATATGCCTCACTTGTCTTGTTCTACACTTCGCTGGTTTTAGAGTTTCTTGTGTGTGGTTTATGGCCTAAAAAAATAGGGCGAACTCTCCTTTTATAGCCTTCATGTCACTGCCTTTTGAGTTGACTTGTTGTCATCCTGAGGCCAAATTGTTGTTAGCATTTTGAGTTGGTCCTCGATGGTCATTTGTCTCTATTTGACTCAAGAAAAAATATTCTATGCAATATGTAACATGCCCAAATGGGTCTTTATGACAACGACTCAATGATTTATGAGGTTACCAATAGGTACTTTGTCTTATGATGACTGATACTAGTATGTAGGTTTTTACTTCAGCTATGAGCTCTTTCTCCAATTTGTATGCTTACCATGATGCATCCTTAATAAGATGCATTCGACCATGGAAAATGTCTTTCATCTTATAATTTTTCTTTTCTATTCATCTATATTATAAATAATGTCTAAGGGTTTGTATAGTTCCCTTCTTTCATCATGCCTTTCAATGGGTCACACCACCATTTTTTACTTCTTGTGCCCGCAACGCTATTATGGCAAGTAACCCAAGCAAAATAAGATACCAAAACATGATGTCAAGTTATTTTTCTAGGGTTTTATGTAATCAAGAGGTCATTCTAGGGTTTCTTAAATTCAAAACATAGACCATACTCATTTCCCTTTATGTCATTCTAGAGTTTATCCCATGCCCTAGAAATCGAATCATAGGGAACAAATACCTTAAGATTAGGGTTTCTAAATACTAGGGTTTTCTTAAAATATAAACCCATAACTTCAAACCTACTACAACTTATGATGGACCCTTAAAAATAAAATTATTATACATACCTCATGGACACCTACTAGTAGTGTTTATTGTTTTGGTTGTCATGATTCTTTGCAATGGTACTTTACATGTCTTTGATCATTTTCCATCTTCATTCCCTGCTTTTAATGAGTCTTCCGAGATATTGGTGTTCTTCTAATGGGACTTTCTTCTTCATGTGTTCCATCAAGATTTAGTATGATTACTCATGGAACATTTTGACTTGGTAATGGAGGGTCGTTTAACTCTATTTGACTCAAAAAAAAAATCTTCTATGCAATATATAACATGCCCAAATAGGTCTTTCTGACAATGACTCAATGGCAAATCCTAAGAGATAAGAATGGAAGGTTGATCTAGAATACAATTCCTTGAGCATGAAATCCATGCCTTAAGAATAACAAAAATAATCCTATTTTTCCTTTTCGACATAAATTACATAAAATTGTGATTACATATGTCGTTATGAAGACCGAACCTAGCTACATATTTCAACATTATTCATCTATTATTCCATCTTATTATTTATATTTGTGCCTTGCAGGGTTTCTAGGGTGACCCAAACAAGTATACAATTTATTGCTATAGAGGGTCATGTTATGCCCTCTACATCTAAACTAGAACCCCATAACATTCCATTTACATCAAATGTGGGTTCAATCAAAATTCTCCCACCAAGACTAGAACAAGTTTCTTTGAGGAGTATTACAGGCTCACAAATAAGAATGTGAATGCTTCTACCGGCTATTCCTAAAAATGTTCAAATCAGATAAGAAATAATTGAGCAAATTCAGTTATGGGAAATTCCATTGATGGAGAGTGTAGCTCCTACCTCAGATCAATTGGTAAAGTTATTTTATTTTATTATAATTTCATTTGTTATGTTTAGGTTAATTATTTTATAAATGAAAATAGTTTCATATTTTGGTTGGGTTCTTAACAATTCCACAATTTCATTGTAAATGCAAGAAATAAGTGACAAAGCTCCTAATGTACCTATAAGGGAATCTACCTCAACCCCGAATACTACGACAATATCACAAGTGACCATGAAAGGAATGCAACAAGTTACAATATTTCTCACTTCAGAAAGAAATGTATTAAAGGATGAGATGGGGTTAAAATTTTATTACTTTATTTTTCGTTGTACATAACAATTATTTGGAAACACCATCCAAATGGATAGGAGGAAACAAACCAATGCTAAAAAAGAAGAACTATTTAAAGATGCCATAATAGCATTTGGTAATCCTGGCTTTGACAAGGAAATTATTTTGGAGATTCCAAGTAAACACATTGACTCAAAAAGAGACATCTTAAGGTCAAAGTTAACAAAAAAATTGATCTATCCAAGTCCAGCTTGGATCACATACCAAGTGACATGGGATGAACTTATGAAATATTGCAAGTTTAAGAGGAAAGTTTGCAATAATCTAAACTATAGGCAATCTTCACATGGAGGAGCTAAGAGATGCCTTTGTGATACAACAAAGGCAACCCAAGCTCGGGTGTCAAAAATTGCATCTCACAAATTAGGCTCTAGTGGATGTAATAATGTTCGTGGTGGCTTGGTAAGTGATATTTTCATCTATTATATTTTCTATTTTAGGAAAACTAATCATGGTAATGTTGAGTTAATTATATCTTATTAGTTATTTTACCTTATCCATATGATTATATTTCTTAATGTAGGTTCACCACTTTCGAAAGGAAGCTTCAAAGGAAGACTTAAAATATGATTTATTACATGGTTCCCAAGGTCTTCGACAACACATGATAGATCGAGGGGAAAATTTAATTACTCGTTATGAATCTGAGGTTAGTTGTTTATAATATTTTATGAATAATTCAATAATTTAATTGGAGGTATCATATTTTTTGAGAGATTCTTTAGCGTAAATCACATAAGAATTCATTTGTCGACGCGTTTCGAACCAACTAGTGTGGTTCATCGTCAGGACAAGTTGAAGAAATAGATCCAACTTAGCATGTTAAATAATCTGAGCAGAGTCTCCAATGGCTACCTGCATAACGACTAATTTTGACTTCAATACCAAGGTCAAAATTTTAATTTATTAATTTTTAATTTTTTAATGGAAATTAGTTAAAAATAAATAAAATAATTTTAATTGGTGTTAATGGTTAGTTAAAAAAGTAATTTATTTATTTATTTAATTTATTTAATATCATGTTATTCTAACAAGATAATGTGTGTTTTTTATAGGAATCCTAACGATCCAAATCATCATGTCAAACATCTAAGAGTCATCATGAGGAGGAGATACAAGCACATGATGATTCGTTTGTTGCACATAATAATTCTGTTGTCATTCATTAACCTTCACAAGAAACTATTGTTGAATTTCAACGAATGGGAGATAGAAATAATGAGGAGGGTGTTTAATGTGATGAGCATTCCACACCCACAATTAATGTAGTGCCTCATAAAAAGAGGACAAAAATGATTGATATGTGTTAAATCTTAATAACTTAAACATGCATTGCCCTAGCTTCTAAAGAGTGCACTAAGCTGGGAGGGTCCAAACGTAAGCTAATTCTCTATGGAAAAAAACAAATGTTGAATAGACATTGTTTTTAAACTTTATGGAACAAAAAAAATCTTGAACGTATTTTTTTTTTTACAGGTACTTTGTTTTCCTGCAGCACCATTTTTATGTGAGTGTCACAAAAAAACAATGCATTGACTCTAGATGATAAATTCAATATATTGTTACTTTGGGTTAGAAATAGTTTCCCTTAATGGAACTCCTACAAGAATCTTCTGGACTGTACAACTTTGTACACTTATAATAGTTCATAATTGAAGGTTTTTTTGTCAAGAATTACATTTTTGTTCAAACTTGTTTTGAATTTAATTCTTGTTGTTGTGTTTGTGTTTCCAAGAGGAAGCCCAACCATCATGTTAGGGATGGATTCTAATTTAATGATTATTGTTTCTGCTTCCAAGAGATAGCCCAACTATCATGTTAGGAGGGATTCTAATTTAATGCTTACTATTTATGTTTCCAAGAGGAAGCCAAACCATCATGTTATGGAGGGATTCAAGAAGACAAGCAACCTGGTGTGAGTTCTACCAAAGCATCAGGCCAACCCAAATGGGCTTGTCCCTTTACATAGGTACTTGCTTCTAATTTATCACTCATACAATTTGCATAAATACTTTATTTTGTAAGATAGAAAACACAATTTGGTAATGATCATGATATACTAGTTTATTTTTAATTTTTAATTTTTTCCAAGAAAAAAACTTTTTATTTGATATATCTAAAATAGAAATCAAAATACACTTAAAATGGCATTTCTTCTCTTATTCAGTTTCAAATATTTTTTAGCCTAGAATCCTACTACATATTCAATCTTCTTTCATGACAGAAATGGTTTTTTCTGGTCTATCAAGAGGTCAATGACATATACATACTCAATTTCTTTTTGACATAGACTCAAAACATGACTGATAGGTTTTGTGGTCTAATTCTGGGTAGAAATATGTACACTTGAAATATGTTTGGTCTTTAGAAGTTTTGTGATCTAATTCCAAGCAAAACTATGTAGACATGAGAGTTTCTTCAAGGGCTATTTCTTTAGGTGAAAACAAATGTAGAATTTTAAATGAAATTCCAAACATACTGATGCTACTTTCCCATACCTAGATGAATGTTTCAGGTGGTCATTTTGGTTACGCTATACCGAATACACGAGTCAAAATTTTTAAAGAGGTTGGAATTTCGCCCTGAAACTGGTGGAAATGTAAATTTGATTGTGAGTGTGCTTAAATTATTTTTGGTCTAAGAATAGATTGCAAATTTCAATATGATTTTATCAAAATCATGCTAGATTTTTTATTGTTTTAAGAGAAAAATTGCAGCTAGCTTAGACTAATGAAATTATGATTTTTCCATGAAAGGCCCTTGCTTGTTTAGACCACGTGATGAAATTATTATTGCTCCATGAATGATCCTTGGTGTTAGATGTTGTGTACCATGCAATCAACCACTCTTGGAAACTAGTTTAGCAAGATTACAAAATCAAATGCCAGTATCAATGCACATATTATTTCTACCTATGAAACTCACGTAACATTCAGATTTTTTTATTATCTATTTTTGTGTTTTGGTCTGTTGACATCCCTTTCATGTTTTCCTTTTACTGTTTGTTATGTTTCATGAATTATCAAACTTGACCCAAGGGAATTGTATCCCTACCACAAGTAGGTGAATGGAACATGATGAATAAGATAATGACTATATCCTCTTAAAGATAATTTCCCTACATAACATAAAGGATATATGATCTTCAATAGGAAAATAACCTATATATAAACTCTGTACTATTGAAACCTTTTATTGTTTTTAATTTGTTAGCTGATATTTTCATAGAATGAGATGAAACAAAAAATGGTCAATGGAGGCCCAATTAACTATTGGTCTTGTATTGACTTCCCATGGGGCGTTCAAGAAAGTGTTTCTCTTGGATTTTTTAAGTAGATGGCTGAAATGTGTGAAATCTCTGGGATGGTAGGAACATGTGGGCCCAGTTGACCTTTCATATTCGTTTTAGTGCTTGTGACACAATTTTGATTTTACACTATGTTGTACATAAAACCTCAAAAAGAATGCTCCTAATATCTGTAATTGGCTTATGCCTTCCCCTCGTTGCATGTATTCAATATTGAACCTATTATTCTAGTCTACATAACGTGACCTAACCAAGTTGAAAGCTATGAAAATTGTATACAAATATGCAATGACAAACTCAAAGGCAAGGTATTAGAAGCTCCCACTAGTCATTACCTGACAACAATGGATCTCTGTATGGTCACTATTTTATTCTTTCTTGAGGATTCAATAACTTTGATCATGTAGAAGTGGATTTTACATGGAATTCGATCATGTAAAATTTATGGAATATTTGAGTATGTTATTCCAGTAATAT
>APFE030986309.1:154444-175276 GCA_000404065.3 Pinus taeda
GGATCTTTGTATGGTCAGTATTTTATTTTATTCTTTCTTGAGGATTCAGTAACTTTAATCATGTAGAAGTGGATTTTACATGGAATTCGATCATGCAAAATTTATGGAATATCTAAGTATGTTATTCCAGTAATATGTTTATCATTTTTATGAGATATTGCTAGTTTCCTTCAGTTATTAAAATTACATTTGTTTCTCTAAAAGGGTTGAGAAGCCTAAATTTGAGAGAAATTAACTCGGTGACATTATTACTATTGATATCTAGGCAGCATGCATAGAACCAAAAAACTTCTTCTCTATCACTTATGAAAGCCCCACCAAAGTCAATGGACCAATATTTCCCTTAGATTCACGAATGTGGACATTTATAAAATTCATGGGATTAGGCTCCTATTTATCTGAAAGGGGACTTATAGGCTCTAAAGATCTTAGAAGTGAATGGGTGTTGTTAGGCTTGAGCTCCATGCATTGGATAGTTATAACATATTATGCTTACATTATCAATTTACTCTAGGCACAAAGTATATAATATCATTTCATGTATGCCTTGCATGATCCTAAGTTATATTCAATCCACTACAAGGTGGGTTTTTCATAATATAGGTTGGTTCCCTTGCTTCAAAAATTCCCATGGTAGGAAACCTAGAAAATGTTTCGATGTGATCTCAGATAAGTATTTGATATCTTCAAAATGGTTATAGTTTACTATGTTTCAAACCATAGTATCTCCACTTATACCATAATAACCGATTTTTTTTTCGCCTCAGATATAACAGCTCAGAAGTAAATTATATATATCTATATTATAATTATATATATTATATATAAAAATTATTATATATCATAATTATATATATATTTATAATATATTGTGAACAATTAAAGTCCACTTTAGAAATGGATTCTGAAGTAGGACAGGGAACTAGTCTAGCCGAGATCCATCTAATCTTGGATATGATATGCACCTTTAGGTTGCATACTTGGGTTATAGTATTTGATATATCAATTATTTTTTTATATGAGCTCAATATCTTTACTCTTGCCAAGATGTTCTTAAATCCTGGGAAATTAGAAATTGAGATATCCTCTCCCTGTGAAACCAATGTAAAATATATATGCTTCTTGCTATTTAGATTCATATTAATCCCAAAATAAACTATCTTAGTATGTCACTGCGAGAATACTTTGGTGTAATATATATTCATTTTGATTGAATTTTCCTTGGGGTTTGAGATAACAATTTAAAATCAAATTCCCCTAAAATCTTAATATTTCAGGCTCAAGAAAGATTTAGATCTTCTATGCTAGATAATTGGATTAGTTCCAATGAACAGGACACAGGCATAATACACAACATGTTATACCCAAAAGCCTCTGGTTATATGAACACGCTTCACAATATACAAGAAAAGAACCACGAGTTAAACTAGCACATAGAAAACTAAACCCAAAAACAGGGTTATGAGAAGTCATGCAAAAAGTCAGTGAGGCTTGAAATGAAATGTGGATAAACTTGTTAAGTTAGAGCTAGAGACACATCTGGATCGAAAAATCGAAGAAATGAAGGGAAAATTCAATCCAGTTGAAATGGTGGACACATCAAGTTGAAATTCTTGTGTAGGAAGTAGAGCCTTAAATCCAATAAAAATGGTTAAAGCACCATGTTTAAACTAATAAAACATGGTGTAGAGATACAGGGCCAGAGTGTAGGGTTTCATCATAATTATTTTAACAACATAAATGTGTATTACCACATTCTTTCTTTCATTCATTTCTCAACAACGTCGATGACCTCTTTCCTTATTTCATTCATTAACCTTTAATTCATTCATGGTAGAGAGTGTTAAATAATATATAATGCACAAAAAAATACAAAGTAATAAAATGGAATTATTTCTAGCAACAAAGCATAGATGAACAAAAAAACTCAAATTAAATAGAATTTAACTCACCATTTCTCAGAAATAATTCGTCTCCATCAACCAAAAACTATTATACTGAAAACCAACAAATTAAACAAATGCACAACAGATTAAAATCAAACAGAAGACTATGAGAAATCATGAAAAAAGAGAGGGATGCTTGGCATGGTGATAAACTAGTTAAGCTAGAGATGTGCATAGGGAGATTGAAGCAATGAAGGCAAAATTAATTTAATAAAATGGTGAACACATTAGTTTGAAATGACTGAGGGAGCAAGGTATTAAATCCAAAAGTAATGACTTCATTTCTCATACTGGATTTAGTAGGACTATTGAGGGTTTCTCCCCAAAACCCATCCTTCAAATTTATATCATCAATAATTATTTCCTTATCATAATTTTTGAGGAATAATTTTATCCAGAATTCCTTATTTCTAGTGCACTCTCAGAATTTGATAGGTAACATTTGATACATCTTACCATTAGACATTTCTTTTTATGAATGTCTATATTTGAAATGCTACATTTATCATTCCATAAAATATTACTTTTATGTTTATTTTTGTATCTTCTAAGGTTTCCTCTTTGAAAGAAAAGGGGTTTTTTTGTTCTTCTAAAATCTATGTTTTATTTAGCTTTCAACAACCGACTCGCATTATTGTGCAGAGTTACATTTTGTGGGTTCTATTTTTGGATTTTCATGTCTACCTACAAGTTGAAAATTATCTTGTACAATGATTTTTATTCCTTTCTACCATTATTTTGGGTTTTTAAGTAAACATGAATCATTATTTGAATTTCAATAACAAGGGTAATTTAGCCCCCTTAGTTTCTCCCTTTTCTTCTTTGAGGATTTCACCTCTATTTGGTATTGATGAAAGGTGACCTCATATAATTTTGTGTATTTTTATTTTCTAATAACTCTCACTATTTCTATGACATTTTTATTGGGTTTTGTTTCTAGTTTAAAGATATTTTATAAGGATTCATTTTGGATCTTGATATCTAGAAATCACCCATATCAAATCATCTGTTGAGATTTGTCAGCTTATAAACCTCTACTTATTTTCATTTAATTATTCAAGTAATCATATCCATATACTTATTTATGTTTATCTATGTGTTAAGTATCAACTTCTCCTTCTTTGTATGCCTGGCTTTTCAAAAATTTATGGCTACCATATTAAGTATAAACCATTTTTTAAATTTAATTTAATACTTCTTTGATTTCATGTGTTTCGTTACTAACTTTTATATATTGTTTTTCTTGCGGTAGGTACTAAAATATGCTTTTCGTCGAGAACATTTTATTCTCTATATCATTTCTAGAAATGGATTTTCGACACTCCATTATTAATCAACACATTGTCCATTTTATTAGGTCAGTGACATATTCAACCTCTCTGGTTTTTACTTGTTCAAGGGTGGATTTTTCTGAGTGAAGAGAACATGCCCTTCTCCCTCAATCATTTCCAACTAATGTTTTCACCATTTATATTAAACCAAATTTCCCTCCATTGCTTCAATTTGCTTGTGCACATCTCTAGCTTAACCATTTTATCGCCATGCCAACAATCCCTAAATTTTTGCATGATTTCTCATAGCCTTGTGTTTGGTTTTAATATGTTGTGTATTTTTTTTATTTGTGGATTCTCGGTATAGTAGTTTTTCATTCATGTAGATGAATTATTTCTCAAAAATGGTGAGTTAAATTCTATTTTATTTCAGAATTTAGTGTTTATATTCATCTATGTTCTACTGCTAGAAAATATTCCATTTCATTACTTCATATTTTTTGTGAATTGTATATTATTTAACACTCTTTACCATGAATGAACGAAAGGTTAATGAATGAAATAAGGAAAAATATCATCGGCATTGCTGCAAAATGAATGAAAGAAAGAAAGAGGTCATCAAAATTTTTGATTTTCAAATTGTTACAATGGATCCCTACACTGGGGCCCTGTATCTCTACACCATGTTTGATTAGTTTAAACATGGTGCTTTAGAAATTTTTATTGGATTTAAGGCTCTACTTCCTCTGCAACATTTTCAACTTGATGTGTCCACCATTTCAATTAGATTGAAATTTTCCTTGATTTCTTCAATCTGTCTATCCACGCATGTCTCTGGCTCTAACTTAACTAGTTTATTCGCATTTCATTTCAAGCCTCACTGACTTTTTGCATGACCTCTCATAGATGTGTTTTTGGGTTTAATTTTATATGTGTTAGTTTAATCCGTGGTTCTTTTTTTGTATATTGTGAAGTATGTTCGCTTAAACCGAGGTTTTTGGGTATAATGTGTGGAGTATTATGCTTGTGTCCTGTTTATTGGAATTGGTCCAATTTTGTAGCATAGATTATCTAAATATTTCAGGAGCCTGAAATATTAAGATTTTAAGGGAATTTGATTTTAAATTGTTATCTCAAACCCCAAGGAAAATTCAATCAAACACACATATATATTACATTGAAGCAGGCTTGCACCGAAATACTAAGATAGTTAATTTTAGGATTAATATGACTCTAAATAGCAAGAAGCATATACATTTTACATTCGTTTTGCTGGGAGAGGATATCTCAATCTCTAATTTCCCATGATATCAGTTATTTGTTTGTATAAGCTTAAGATCGTGGGGCCCGTCCAATTTTTTTGAAAGAATGCACCATGCCCTTTGAGAGGCTGATGACTTCATCATTTGTGCCAAGCAACAACCATGGTGTGTCGGCTTATGTTCCCTCCACAACCCCAAGTTGTCCACCTAACTTAGAGATTGGAAGATGGAATTTGATTGATTATTTGAAGAGATTACAAGGGTATTGTTAATCTCAGCAAATACTCAACAGATTATGTCCAACCTATTCTAGACTCTCGCTTCGTAGTGTTGACCATTGAATCTTTCATATGCACCTGCATTGGTGTTATTTCATCTATGTTTTTTATTAGTAGTGGGTCTAGGTTGAGGTGGAGCAATTATATGTTGGCTCGATTCAAAATTTATATCACATAGTGCATTATCAGTTAAGATTTGAGTTTATTTACTTTTAATATTTGCCCGCGATCAACATTCAATTGAACTTTTTTAGACTATATGGGCATATTCTACCATTAGATATTACTTTTTAATAATATTATTTTCTCCTGCTATTAATGTCAACTCCATATAGAGTTATAATCTTGAATGAAAATGGACTTTGTACTATAAACTGGATTTAGGTCCATGTTCACATCTTGAATATTATTTTCATGGCACACCCATTGAAATATTTGTTTGATATCAATCTCAACTTCTTTCAAAATCTAATCTTATTCTAAATGCCTTATTTTTTTATTTTCTACTCTTTACATTCAAGTCCATGAAATGAGTATTATATATTTTTCATTTAGCTATTAAAATCACTCTAGTACCTTGAAATGCTATTAATAGGTAGGCTTATAAACATATGGGTCTTGGGACACTGTATGCTTTTTTTTAGTTCTTTAAGTGTGATTCTCGGAAATTTTAATTTGGTTTATTGACAATATATTATTGATGATGACCATACAGATGATGAGCTTCTTTAGAAAGGTCTTTCACTAAATTATGAATTACAAAGCATGCTTGCAAAACATGATGCTATAGCCTCAAGGTCTCCTTTACCACAATAACTTGTGGTTTCCATCTCTCAAACACCATCATCTAGTGCCACATATGAGCAAGATAATTCTAAAGGTGATTTTGGACAATTGGCCTGCATGTAATGTGTAGATGTTTTCTATTTTACACTACTAGTGATAAGTTCAAATAAAGATTTCATTATTGTCCTCAAATGACATGTAGCTATGGAAAAACTCTGTTCAAACATATTTCAAACTTTAGTGTGTTCATATCAATGTAAATCGTTGCTTTTTGGATGTAAACAGAGATATGTGTCTTTTATTTTTTTCTCTCTCTTTCTTTTTTTAATATTAACATGCGTTCGGATATTAAAAATGGAGATTTATCAACTCTTTTGTTCTCTTCTTAATCTTCACATAAATACACATTTGATTGTTTATTTATTAGATCCATATCAACCCAGGATCTGCTATGTTGGTATTCTGATTTCAATATTTGGACATGGACTGTATATAAGATTGAATAGGCTAGCCTCAGTTGTATTAACAAGACATGCATTGAACTATTAGAAAATACCTTCTGTGATTTGACCATTTTCCACTCTGAAGGCGCCCACAAGAAGTATACAGGGATTTAATTTTACCTTATGAAAAAAGAATGGAACTTAATAACTACAAACATTTATAGATTAGCTGCATGAAAAACTAATGTATCAAATGTTTACACATAGCTTTCCCTGGAGCTTGAACAAGTATACCTGTACAATATGGTACACATGCATGGGCCAAATCCTTGTTCACCTGCAATAGATAAGAGCTTATTTGACACAAAATTTGGCACTTATGCCACCTCCCAATATCTTTACATTAGTTAAGAAGTTGGAGGTTCCATAGGTGGGCTTCCTAAACTACTAGACATGGAACCTTGAATTCCATTTTTCCCTTGTAATTGTTGTTGTTGCTATTGTGACTATGGCTATTGAGTTTTCCATTCAGAACACATTTGTGGTGACATCCTCGCCATTATTCCTATATGGTCTCCCACATTTTGACCATGGACTAGACCACGTGGACTTACATATTGTTGCTGATGTAGGCTTGTGATATTTGTCTCTGGGGACGATATGCTAGAAGTTGTGGTTGTTGGCACTACAACAATTGAATTTAATGGGGTGATCAATGTCCTTTTTGAATTGATCAGAGATATCTGAGTAACTGAAACACTTTTGTGATTATCTAATTCATATGGTACACATGTTTGTGATATCCTCTACCTTGCTTTCCATTTTTTTGTATTTACATTAGTGGCATTTGAATTCATAGCAGAAGCAAGGGGTACAACAGGTTTGAGTGATACTGTACTTAATAAGCTACCCACATTAAACCAAACTTGAATTCTACATGTCCTCTTGACATAGAAGTTCAGAATTGGCCTAATCGTTGTTACACAAAGATTTTCTTAGTTGAGGTGATGGTTGTATTCGATCGTCAGATCCTGTTTGACGAGGAAAAAGATTTTGGTGAACAACTTGTTGGGATTGCATTGATTTCCATCATTGTTCTGATCATGAAACTAATGGACGGATGGAAGAACATGATTCTTATTATGACATGTGCACTTGTTTTTTTGGTTGTACAATAAGTGGAAATGACAATGATGATTGGTGATTTCCATGGATAAAGAAACCTGTGATTGTTGCTTTACCGATGGTTGGTGAAAAAAATTTGTTTGGATGTTGAAAAAAGTTTGAAGTGTGAGACAATAGATCTGCTGCCAAGTATAATATAATTTGACTTAGTTTTGGGTTCTTATTGCAATAACATGGCAAAAAATGAACTTAAACACAGCCATTTCAGCAAGTAGTTCATATACCCATTTCCTAGATTACCCAATTTCAAAAATAAATGTATACAGTATCAAACTTGATTCAGTAAATAATGATTTTGATAATTTAAATAGACAATAAGAGCAATATTTGTCATAGATAACCAATCTCATAGAAAAATGTAGTGAAACCTATGCAACTAGGACCTCATGTAAGCCAAAGAAGAAGTGGACCATTTTCTGGATCTATTTCTCACTTAAAAAAATAGTAGAAAAGTTATCCTCCAGTAACCTCACTAATTGTCACATACCCACATGAGGAAAGCATTGAAGAATTAGATATTTAACCTCTCCATATAAAAAATTTAGCTCTTCTTTAATTCATACAAAAACTTTCACTCCAATAGTAATTTATTTTAGCTTCTATTGTTACAGAATTTTATCAAATGTCCATAGAGATTAAACTATGTTTAAACATATGTCAAACTTCAGTGTGTTCATATCAATGTAATCACTGCTTTTTAGATGTAAATAGATATATGCATCTTTTGTCTTTTTCTCTCTCTTTCTTCTTTTCATATTAACATGCATTTCATTATTAAAAGTGGAGATTTATCAACTCTTTAGTTCTCTTCTTAATCTTCACATAAATATATAGTTGATTTTTTATTTATCATATTCATATCAACCTATAATATTCTATGTTTGTATGCAAAAATTCAATTTTTGAGCATGGAATTTATATAATATTAAATAGGATTTACTATGAAGAGATATGTTCTATAAGGATTAATGCATAGGTGTTTGGTGATGTAGAAAACCCTCAAGGATCTTCCTAGGATCCTTGGCAGATAGGCAGATTAGCTGCAGCTGTCACAAAGGTACATGCATATCTATGTTTAACAAATGAATATCAAACTGATAAGGAATTATTACCTCGAGCCTTAGTGTGGCATTGTTTGAGAGCGCAATGCAGCTAGGTGGAAGACCCCTAAGCTGGGTCTAGATCAAAACCTGCACATAGCGAAGACAAGCGTAATATCACAACTTAAAACCTTGATAGACAAATGCATGAACATATAAAAGATATCTAATTGCATCTAACTGAGCCGCTCATGCTAGAAGATACTATATCAACATATAAACAAGTTATACTACCAACATCATGGAGTGGATAACACAACTATAGTTCTAGATTGATGTAGAAGGAGTGATTACAACCATCAGATGCATCAGCCTTCCCTTACCCCTCCAGCTACTCTGTCTCTCTCCCTTCTTAACCTCTTTTGATGTCATAGTCCAAGACTTTGCTTTTCAGTCAAATAGGCAATCCTTTCAAATGTGTAGACCTCCTTCACAATGGCCCAAGCCTTGCATATCTAGCATGTAGGTTTAGGGTTGACAAGCCCTTCATGAGTTCCATTAGGCAAAAGAAATGATGTTTCATTCTTTAGTGCTCTTTTCCATTTGCATACTCCATTAACAATTAGTAATTCCCCCAAACAGGTCAAGTTCTGATGTTTCCTTGCTTTTATGAGCTGACATAGGAGAGAATATAGGGATATTTTCTCATTCAATTCACTCCTTTGACCCATAAAACTTGATGTAGGTTCACTAATATTGTTCCTGAGGTAGCAAGTAGAGTTAATCTAGGCACTAAATTACCCTTAAGCTTGTTTAGAACCATTATAAAGTAGGTTGATAGTGTCTAGACAACATTAGCTTGACAATTGGGCCCGTGAACTTGGTCAATCCTTCAATCATCATGTCTTTATCCTCTGAGTTGATGAGGATGTCATTTTCCTATATAACAGATGCCCCCTAATGTTTGAGATGATAGGCCGTGACGATGGCCAAAATCCTTTATATTTAACTGTCCTTTTCTTTGGAAAAAAGAAAGAGAGGATTGAAGCTTCGAGTAGTATGGGAAACCTGATACAACACATATATATAAAATAACTAAAATCATGTCCTAAGTCGGGCATTCCCAAGCTCAGTAGCTATGTCTGAGTGATTTTCTCAGAAAAGAGATATGACTATGCTGTCAAGCGATAAGCACAATGTGAAATCAGTGTCATAATAGGATCATTCTGATGAGCTATCTCCAAAAAACAACAACTGTAACTTGGGAGAGGAAACAAGGTTGAGTGATGCAAGCCTATACCCAAGGTCTTGACTTCGCCTCACCAAATAGCATAGATGTGAATATACGCGTTGATGTTGAAAATGCATGAAATCATCTAATTACCAGTCAATAATGGATACCCTTAACAGATGCGAGAATGGCCACCGATAATGGTGATGGTCTCCAACATGGATAGTACAATGTAGCGAGTGCGAAAGATGTTTTTGTCGTCGAAAACTCATAGAATCATTTAACCAGGAGTCAATAATGAGAAACCCTTATCAAATTCAAGGTCACCTGCCACTGATGTCTTCAAGTACCAAGGCACTGAAGTGTTTCTAGGTTTTCATCCTAGATAGAGTGTTGAAGTCGATAGGAAGAGACTTGTCAAAAGGTAGGCAATAAGGTGTCCTACATCAGTCGACATGAAACAGGACAAGAATGATTCTTTTTTGAGGAATATTTTGAGCATTGGGTCAAAGTGGAAGAGGGCATGATCGTAGGATACGCTTGATGGGTTGATATAGGAAGCTGAAGATAAAGGTTTTCCCTTGAACAATAGAAGGCATGCAATGGTTTTAACCATGTAGCACTAGACTCATGAAAACCAAACACTATTAGGATACAGGGATGCAAGAACATCGGCGTATATAGACAAAACTCATAGGATGGTAAGATTCATATTGAGAGGTTGTCACAAGGAAGGTTTATCTGAGGGAGTTCCAGGTTCAGGGGAGCGATTGTTGCCAAAAAACTCTTTCAAAATATAGAACATAACGTAGTTGTATTGTCCACTTTCCCCATCTGATTACTTTTGTGAGTCCAGATGGGTAAACTCATCATTGTTTTCATGTTTTAAGAATCTAAAAAGGACCGAAAGAAGAGCGACTCTATGCCCTATCTGATTAGTTTAAAATGAGTCTAGACTAGAAAACTCGTCGACCTTTTCATGTTTTGAGAATCTGCAAAGGACCATAAAAAGAGCTACTCTATCCTTCAGCTATGTAATTTATTGGTTCTTGATGAGATAACTCAGTGGTCTTTTCATATTTAGAGCATCTAAAAAGATTGTAAATAGCAACTCGAAGGTGGTCCCTTTGTCATAGTTTTTGACTCGGCGATACAAAAGTTTAATAGTATACCCGGGACGATTCATTTGACGTGATTTAATCTATTGATTCTAGATAAAAGAGAAACCTATGCTCAATTGCTATTTGCCTCATTTTGTTACGAGTATGAGGAGATGGAGTAAATGTTAGAAAATTATATGTTACGGAGCAATGGAACACATAAAATATTGCAGAAATATAAACACAGAAAACGCATAAAACAAGAGAGACACAGATATACATGGTTCACCCAGTTTACGCTACGTCCACCTTGAACAGCTAGTCCTTCCTTTCTATTATCCAGCAAAATGAAGAGACACAACCTACAGCAGATCCACTGTAATATTCTTTGTTTTCTCTCACAGTCTCACCTCTCTACTTCTCCCTCGGAGAAAACACATCTATTAAATAGCCTCAATACAATGCCCTCATATGAAGAGAGGGGTTTCCTTCTAGGGCAAGAAACCCTGAAATAAACATACTTTCTACTGTCAGATCATTTTCCTAATGAACAACCCAGATTAACTAGAAATTACTATACTTTTACAAGGCAATTTTACATCTGTTTTTAGCTTCGAGGGCACTACCCCTGAGCCCCCGCCGAGGGACTGCTGGCCCCCAGACCCCCTAACCGGGGGGGATCGGCCCCCATGGATGCCTGCGGGAGGGGTGTACAAACTTCCTAGGGTATACATCTAGCTGAAACAAAGACCTATGATCAATCATGCTCCACATCCAACAATCTCCCACTTGGAGAACGATTGTAGCAACTCCATCGTTGCTTCATTTGTTGGACAATGACTCCTCTTTGGACCTGGCTATTTCTCATCTTCATCATCATCCTTGAAGACCAATTGAAACTAAGCATATTATTAGTTTCTACCTAGTTACAACTTTTGTTAGCATATCTGCAGGATTCTGGCTAGTGTGTATCTTTTCCAACTTCAACTCTCCTTCCAACAGTGATCTTATGAAATGGTACTTGAGCTGTATGTGTTTATTCCTGGAATGAAATGCTGAGTTCTTTGCAAGATGAATGACACTCTGGCTATCACTGTATAATGTGCCCATATCATGCTCCTTACCCAATTCACCCATAAAACTTTGTAACCAAGCCATTTCTTTACTAGCCTCTATAGCAAGAACATACTCTGCTTCTGTTGTTAAAAGTGCAACAACGCTTTGGATTTTTTAAACCCAACTGACAGCTATTCCACCAATACTAAATACATATCCTGTAGTGCTCCTCCTGTTATCTCTGTCACCTGCCATATCTGCATCAACATATCCCTGTAAAGAAATGTTTGAACAACCAAAGCATAATGCTTGATTTGTGGTACCTTTCAAATATTTAAGAATCCATTTCACTGCCATCCAATGTTCCTTTCCTAGATTGTTCATGTACCTGCTTACAACTCCCACTGCATGTGCAATATCAGGCCTTGTGCAGACCATTGCATACATTAAGCTTCCAACTGCTGATGCATACGGAACTTTAAAAATATAATCCATGTTTTCAAAAGGTCTTTGGGCACATTTCCTTACTAAGTTTGAAATGGCTAGCAAAAGGTGTAGTAACTGGTTTTTCATTGTGCATATTAAATCTTTTCAACACCTTTTATATGTACTCATTTTAAGACAATGTTAATTTGCGATTTTTCCTGTCTCTAGTGATTCTCATACCAAGGATTTGTTTTCCAACTCCCAAATCCTTCATTGCAAATGAATTTGCCAATTTTCTTTTGAGCACATTTATTTCCTGCATGTTAGACCCTGCAACAAGCATGTCATCTACCTAAAATAACAATATAATATAGCTACCATAATTTTTATTTTTTAGATAAACACAATGATTAGAGGGACATCTAGTATAACCTTGTTGAGACATAAACTTGTAAAATTTTCGATACCACTGCCTTGGAGCCTATTTTAAGCCATACAAGCTCTTCTTCAACCTACACACTAGTTTATCCTTCCCTTTCACTTCATATCCTTGTGGCTGCTGCATATATATCTCTTCCTCGAAATCGACATGGAGAAAGGTTGTCTTTACATCTAACTACTTAAGATGTAAATCTTCAACTGCTACTAGACTTAAAATGGATCTGATTGAAGTCATTTTAACAGCATTAGAAAATATTTCATCAAAATAAATACCTTTCTTCTGTGCAAACCCCTTCACCACAAGTCTAGCTTTGTACCTCTGTTTTGCTCCATCTTCTTCCTTCAGCCTATAAACCCATTTATTCTTCAATGTAGGTTTCCCTGCAGGCAACCTGACTAAGTCCCAAGTCTGGTTATGCATTAAGGAGTCCATCGTTTCTTCTAGGGCTACCTCCCACTTCTTCCTGCTTTCAGTCTGCATTGCTTCTTCATAACATTCGGGTTCACTAAAATCAGTCAACAATAAATAATATAATGAAGGAGAGTATCGGTCAAGGCGTCTACTTATCCTAGTAGATCTTATAACACCTTTTAGGTGTTTGGGGTGCCTGTTGCTATTGTGGTGGTTGCTGTTGTTGTGGTTGTTGATTATTGTTATTTTCAGGCACCTTTACTTTTTCAGTGATTTCGTCAAGAACTACGTATTCCTTGTTTTATTTTTCTTGTTTCTTTTCCTACAACTGATTCTTATACGAGAGATTTTTATTGAATATTACATCTATGCTCCTAATGATTTTGTGATTTTCATAATCATATAAGTGATAACCAAAATCATTAACACCATATCCAATAAAGGTACATTTCTTTGACTTTGCCTCAAGCTTTGTGCTATTTTCTTTATCAATATGGACAAAGGCCTTATAACCAAAAGGCTTTAAAAAGGAGTAGTTAACCTTTTTACCTTTCCATGCTTCCAATGGAACACCAACATCCAAGGAACTTGAAGACCCTCTGTTTATTAGTTAAACAGTAGTATCTACAACATCTTCCCAAAACTGTAAAGGCAATCTTGCATGTAATCTCATACACCTTGCATGCTCCATGATTGTTCTGTTCATCCTCTCTGACACACCATTTTCTTGTGGGGTTCTTGGAACTAACTTCTCTTTGTGAATTCCATGCTCTGAACAATACCTATCGAACTCTTTGTTGCAATATTCACCTCCATTGTCTGATCTAGGACACTTCAATTTCTTTCCTATCTCAATCTCAATCAAATCTTTCCATTTATTGAAAGTATCAAATACATCAGATTTATTCTTAATACAATAAATCCAAGTTTTTCTAGTTGCTCATCAATAAAAGTAACATAATAACGAGAGCCACCGAGAGATGATACCTGAGCAGGTCCCCATACATCTGTATGCACAAGCTCTAATTTTTCACTCTTCTTTTCTTTCCAAACTCTGAGAAATCTGACTCTCTTCTGTTTTCCATAAATGCAATTCTCACAGAAGTCCAAATCAACATTCTCCAAACCTGGCAACAAATTCCTTGAGTGAAGAATCTTCATCCCCTTTTCACTCATGTGTCTGAGCCTATGATGCCATAATGCTGCATCTGCTCCTTGGAAGAAAAGCATTACAAAGTTAGAAAGACCCAAGCGAGAAAACCAAAGAACCAACCTTTCAACCTTTGCTATGACCAGGGCTCCTTTGGTGACCTTCCAAGCTTTATCTGTGAAAGTTGTCACACAACCTTCACCACCTAACTGCCCTGTTGAAATCAAATTTTTCTTTAGATCTGGAACATGACTTACCTCCCTTAGTAGCCATTGGTTTCCATTCTGTTATTTTACAAGAAGCTTACCCATTCCAACAATTTTATAGGGTTTATCATCACCTAAACGACCTTGTCCGAAATATCCTTGAACATAGTCATGAAAGTATTTCTTATCAGGTGTTGCATGGAATGAGGCTCCTGAATCTACCACCCAGGAATCATATTCAAAAGAAAGAATAAAAGCATCTTGCAACACCTCACCTGTCACATTTGTTTCATGATTGTTTTCTTGCTATGCATCTCCTTCTCTTCCCTTCTGAGATCTGCAGTCTTTCTTTAGGTGTCCTTTCTCTCCGCATTTCCAGCACACTATCCCCGATCTGGACTTGGGTCTGTCTTTCCTTGATTTACTAGATATCCTAAGCTCTTTCCTCTTTTCATTTTTCTTCCCCTACACTCTACACTCAAAGCATTACCCAATGTCTCACCGGAGCTTTTCTGTCGCATTTCCTCGCTAAGGATAGCACCAACAACATCATCAAACTTTAATGTACTAGATCCAGAAACAGAGTTACTAATGGCCATTACTAAAACATTCCAACTTTCTGGTAATAAGCACAAGAATAACAGAGCTCTAACTTCATCATCAAAGTTTACCCCTATAGAACATAACTGACTTGTAACAGTATTAAAATCATTTAAATGGTCTGCAATAGATCCACCTTCCGACATCTTCATATTAAATAATTGTTTCATAGGAAATACCTTGTTTCAGGCCGAGGGTTTTTCATATAGTTTCTCCAATGCCTTAATCAAACCCTCTGTCATTCCTTCCTTTGAAATTTTGAAGGTGACTGACGATGTGAGGCACAACCGTACTGTTCGAAGTGCCTTTCTATCAAGAAGGTTCCATTCTTCACCTGTCATACCCGTCGGCATCTTTTTTTTTCTGCCCAATGGTAGGTATAGATCTTTCTGATACAGATAATCTTCCATCTGCATATTCCATAGTGAGAAGTTTTGGCCATTAGATTTCTCGACCCTAAACTTACCATCTTCTACCATTGCTCCCACTTGAACGAGGAACCCTTCTTTATTGCAAGTTTATCAGCCAAATAGACCTTTGGCTCTGATACCAGTTGTTAGAAAATTATATATTATGGAGCAATGGAACACATAAAATATTATACAAATATAAACATAGAAAACTCGTAAAACAAGAGAGACATAGACATATGTGGTTCACCCAATTTGGGCTATGTCCACCCTGAATAGCCAATCCTTCCTTTTTATTATCCAACAAAATGAAGAGACACAACCTATAGCCGCTCTGCTATAATATCCTCAGTTTTCTCTCACAGTCTCACCTCTCTGCTTCTCTCTCTGAGAATACATATCTATTACACAGCCTCAATACAATGCCCTCATATGAAGAGAGGGGTTGCCTTCTAGGGAGAAAAACCTTAAACTAAACATAAGTTCTACCGTCATATCATTCACCTAATAAATGGCCCAAATTGACTAGAAATTACTATACTTTTACAAGGCAATTTTACATTTGTTTTTAGCTTCGGGCGTGCCCCCGAGCCCCCGCCGGGGGACCGTTGGCCCCCAGACCCCCGAGCAAGGGGTGATCGGCGCCCTTGGACCCCCGCGGGAGGGGTGTACAAACTTCCTAGGCTATACATCTAGTTGAAGAAAAGGCCTCTGAACAATCATGCTACACATACAATAGTAAACTCGACTTTTGTCGTGAAATGTTAATGAGTGACACGACGACAAACTCAATACCTTCATCGAATTTTAATGAGTCAAATGAATAGAATTCAGGGTATATTTTTTAGTTTAGTGAGAAATGAAAAAGAGGTAAAAGAATTGTTCATTTCTTCTTTGTATATTTAATGAGCCCGAAGAAGGGAAAAAGTCAGGCATTTTTCGATTTAAGAGAAAGAAATAGTCCCAAAAAAGCAAGCGCTCATATCGTTGTCGTAAATGTTTAACGATCCCAATGATGAAAACCCAGGGTTTTTTCAATTTAACGAGCAAGAAAAGTTCCTAAGAATAATTCCCAGAGCTTATTCATAAGTGTTTAACGATTCTAATGAAGGAACTCGGGGTTTCTTTCAGTTTTATGAGCAAGAAAAGGTCTCCAAAAAGAATGCTCGATCGATCTTTTTCGGTTTAATGAGCTAGAAAAAGAGCGAAAAAGAGATGCCTGGACTGTCGTTGTATGTGTTTAATGAGCCCAATGATAAAAAAATCGAGGATTTTTCAGTTTTAGAGAAATAAAACATCCCATAAAAGAAATCATTCATAGAGCATTGCACATGGTCATTTCTGTTGTTCTATCCTGAAAATTCTTTCATCAAAACATGAGCAATTTTTGTCAATCTCAGGTCATGGCGCATGACAATTATCATTGGAGATGGACTAATTCTACTTGAATGAACTGAAATAAGATAAGCCATGTCTCCAAAGTGGCTATAAGGGAGTTCATAGCCTCTACTTTCACCATTTGCATCATTTGCGTGCTATGAGAGTGTTTTGGTGCTAAAGAGGAGAAAATTTTCCATGGATGATTGCAGGAAATACGGGCGACCATTCAAGTTGCCATCAATCCTAGGTAGGAGTTAAAACCTTAATATTCCATTATTCAACCTTTTTTATGAGATTTTAGGGTGATTTTGTGGAGATTTGGGGAGTCCTAGTTCTTCAAATGTGCCTAACGCCCCCTAGCAGGCCTGTAGGGGGCGTTAAACTACCTTTATGACCTACTCGAGGGCATTAGTCCTTCCTCTATCTCACTAGGGGGGACGTTAGTAGATGGGGGCACATACCAAAGCCCTAGGTAGTGATTTAATATGCATTGCTTCGCCATTTACACCAATTTTTGGGTTGATTTGTGCAGGTTTTGAACCATTATGACTAGTCTATGGAAATAATGGGCCCATGACCACCAAGAATTGTTGATGTGAAATGATCCTGCTTGCATACTTGAACTATGTCGTTGTGGGTTGATGAAGTATTCTAAGTTAGACTTGATGAAAGGGCAGGAGGACCTATTGATATGGATTATTCAGTGTTGGGATGAACATGAGCAAGTGTTCAGGATTGGGACTCATGAATTGGTCATTGATCATTATGATATTTACTTTTTGACTGGTTTGTCATGCAGAGGAGCCAAAGAAAACATGACTAGGGCTAGGCCTGATCCTCGATCCACCCTAGAGCTATTTCAAGCTTACTGTATCCCTGAGAGTGGACTCATCAACAACATAGTCACCATAGAGAGGATTAGGTCCAAATCTATGAGGGCCATTTTATGGTTGATTGTACGTTTGGAAGGGTCAAAGAGTCCCCACATTGGAACAAAGGCCCAGCTATTGCTCGCAGTTGACGGTGTCTAGCCTCAGATGTTCAATTGGTGCGATGAGCTTAGGTCCCTTTGATCCAAGGGAGCCGAGACAGGGGCGATGGGCATCCCTTGATCCTTGCACAGGAGGAGGACCTATCTGACACTTTTTCGAGGAATATTTCTTTGAATGGCTCAGTGGCCAGATTATGATGATTGACGACTATACTTATGAGGGCATGGACTTCACCAATGACGATGACTTTATGCTGCCTCCTAGGACCAACTAGGGGCCTCAAGGTAAGAATGATTTTTTACTTAAAGTATTTTTAAGCTTTTGAATATTTATGTTATTTTTTTTTTTATTTTATGGGTGAGCAAGTACTGAAATGAAGTTTTTTCCTTGACACAGATGTGGCACCAGTATGACCTGCAGGAAATCCTCGCCAAGTGAGGCTGGGAGGAAAACTACTTAATGGGGGCGGGGGGGGCGTGATGTTGATAGTCTTCACAAGCTTCTGTGAACCTAGAGTGCTTAAGCATGGGTGTGCCTCCCCATCCTATGACGGAGATCCTCACTCATATGCAGTGGCACACAATCGGTATACCTGAATGGTTTCTGATTCCTCTTTGGAGGATAGCTAGATCAGTGTTATCATTTCATGAGAAGTAGGCTCTATTAGCAAGCACTTTGGCATAGCCACTGGGTGTTTATAGCTAGGCTTAGTAGCCATTTTGTACTTAAAACACCCAAGTTTTGTTATATTTCTATCTAAAAGACTAGATTTGATATATATATATATATTGGCATTTTATGATGCAAATGCTTTTTAAGTGTTTTTGTAAATTTTTAAATGTGTAAATATTTAGTTTTCATACATGTATCTATAGTGAATGAGACAAATGCTAATCTAACACAAAGTTTTCCAATGTATCAACAATTGTATAAGATTCTCTAGGAATGTGCTCATATGTGATAACTTCAAATTGATGTTCCATGAGTCGTACCATTAAATAATGATGTAACAAGGTTGGATTACGAACATGATAATGATTTTTCAATTGTATAACAACAAGTTGAGAGTCTAACCTGACCACCAGATTGGGGATGTCCCTGTATGATGCTTTAGTGAGAAGTGAAATTACGGCCATGTACTCAGCAATATTGTTGGTGGCAGTACCAATAAAGACTCCCCTAGAACAAAACAGTTCCAACTCAGGTGTTTAAATGACCCAAGCAATTGATGTAATGTACCGTGTGTGACGACTGGCACCATCTGCATATCCTACATAGGGTAAGGGTAATGAAGGCATCTGCATTATGAGAAATATGTATGAGACAAATACTTCAATACATACCAAAAAATCCAGTCACATCAAAAAAAGAAGCAAAACTTATAAATACATAAAATTCCAAAGCACATGCCTAGTGTAGTACTAGGCATAATACTTTTTCAAATAGAGCGCATTTCAGGGATCTCCGAGCGAGACTCCTTCCTAGTCCTGAATTTCTTATGCCCCTTTTGCGAGGGTTTTTTTTATGACATATGGACCAAGCCATAAGGGTTGAAGTGTTCCTGCCCCCAAGAGATCATGTTTTTTATTATAGAGTACAACAATATCTCCCTCTTGGTAAGAATGATCCTTGACCCTTTTATCGTATTGGGCTTTGACCTAGTGCTTATGGGCCTCGAGTGCCGATTTGACATCCCGACGAGTTTCATCCAGTTGATTTAGGTATAGCAGGTGCTCTTCTTCATCAGTAGTGTCGAGCAATAGTTCAACGATGATTTGTAAGGAAGGAATCTAACACTCGATTGGTAAAACTACTTCTATGCCATAAGCTAGTTAAAAAGGTGTGAAGCTTGTAGCAGTCTTAACTAATGTTCGATATGCCCATAGCGCAGGATATAACATTCAATGCTAGTGGGTTTTATGATACCCTACTAAAGTATGGATCATGGTTTTTAAGACGTCATTGACGGCCTCTACCTAACCATTAGCTTAGGGATAGTAGGAGGATGATTGATCCTGGCTAAAACCTAGTAGCAAAGTTAAGTCAAACATCCTGTGATTTTGAAAATGAGACCCATGGTATGTAATGATCGTGCGAAGCACACTGAAGCAATAGATGACCTAATTAAACAAGAATAGTGCCACAGTTTCTCCATCAGCCCGAAAGGTGGGAAGGGCTTTGACCCATTTCGTGAAATAGTCAACAACTACAATAATATAGTTGTGTCCAGCAGAGGAAACGGAGTTGAAAGTTATGAAGTCTATCCCTCATTTGGGAAAGTGGCCGATGGAGATAAATAGGTGTAGTAGGGCAGGAGAAGCATGCATTTCCTTTGTAAACACTTGACAAGGACGACATTGCTGGATAGCCTTGATACAATCTTTGAACAAGGTCAGCTAGTACAAGCCTATGCCGAAAATGTTTTGAGCAGTAGATATGCTAAAAAGACGACTGCCACATGCCCCAGCATGTCATTCACTTAAAACGTGTTCTCCCTCTTCATGAGTGAGGTGATGTAGTATAACTGTATCTACACCACGGTGATATAACGTATTGCTAAGCACTAAATAGTGTCACGCTTGGTGGGGGATGTGATGATAGTCACCTGATGATAGCTCAGGGCGAAACCATTATGCTTGGAGGTAGACAAGAATGTTAGCATACCAAGGGTTAGTGGTGTCGATAATATAGACAACTTCATGTGGAAGAGGATCATGGGCTATCTCGTTATGATCAGCAATGGGAAGATCCAACAAATGTTTGCTGAAGACTAAGGAATTTTTCACCTTGGCAGAAGTGAAAACCAAATAAAATTGTTGGAGGATCATGATTTGTTTTGAATATTTCCCTGCAGTTACTTGACGAGACAAAATTTGTCTCATGTGATTCTACAAGGTGATGAGAATAGTCTCTCACAGTAGTATGTAATGTCAGAAGTGGTTGACAGCAAAGACAACTGCCAAGGACAACTTTTCCAAATGTGAATATCTAAGTTTGGGCCCAACCAAGCCTTTTGATAGATAATATAGACATGTTCACTCCGGACATCATGAGTTTGAACCAAGACCATTCCTAGAGAGGATGGCGAGGTTTCCATGTATAGAAGAAAGTCACTCCCATAATTGGGAGCGCTAAGGAGTGGGGCTGATATAAGCACCTTTTTGAAGGCATCAAATGATCGTTGAGCTTGATCATCCCACAGATATGACACTCCCTT
>APFE030986309.1:175286-195341 GCA_000404065.3 Pinus taeda
ACATTCTTCAAACCCGGAAACAAATTCCTTGAGTGAAGAATCTTCATCCCCTTTTCACTCATGTTTCCGAGCCTATGATGCCATAATGCTGCATCTGCTCCTTTGGAAGTTAAAGCATTAACAGAGTTAGAAATACCATTGCATAAATACAATGTACCAACTTTTTCACCTTTTGCTATTACCAGGGCTCCTTTGGTGACCTTCCAAGCTTTATCTGTGAAAGTTGTCACACAACCTTCACCACCTAACTGCCCTGTTGAAATCAAATTTTTCTTTAGATCTGGAACATGACTTACCTCCCTTAGTAGCCATTGGTTTCCATTCTGTTATTTTACAAGAAGCTTACCCATTCCAACAATTTTATAGGGTTTATCATCACCTAAACGACCTTGTCCGAAATATCCTTGAACATAGTCATGAAAGTATTTCTTATCAGGTGTTGCATGGAATGAGGCTCCTGAATCTACCACCCAGGAATCATATTCAAAAGAAAGAATAAAAGCATCTTGCAACACCTCACCTGTCACATTTGTTTCATGATTGTTTTCTTGCTATGCATCTCCTTCTCTTCCCTTCTGAGATCTGCAGTCTTTCTTTAGGTGTCCTTTCTCTCCGCATTTCCAGCACACTATCCCCGATCTGGACTTGGGTCTGTCTTTCCTTGATTTACTAGATATCCTAAGCTCTTTCCTCTTTTCATTTTTCTTCCCCTACACTCTACACTCAAAGCATTACCCAATGTCTCACCGGAGCTTTTCTGTCGCATTTCCTCGCTAAGGATAGCACCAACAACATCATCAAACTTTAATGTACTAGATCCAGAAACAGAGTTACTAATGGCCATTACTAAAACATTCCAACTTTCTGGTAATAAGCACAAGAATAACAGAGCTCTAACTTCATCATCAAAGTTTACCCCTATAGAACATAACTGACTTGTAACAGTATTAAAATCATTTAAATGGTCTGCAATAGATCCACCTTCCGACATCTTCATATTAAATAATTGTTTCATAGGAAATACCTTGTTTCAGGCCGAGGGTTTTTCATATAGTTTCTCCAATGCCTTAATCAAACCCTCTGTCATTCCTTCCTTTGAAATTTTGAAGGTGACTGACGATGTGAGGCACAACCGTACTGTTCGAAGTGCCTTTCTATCAAGAAGGTTCCATTCTTCACCTGTCATACCCGTCGGCATCTTTTTTTTTCTGCCCAATGGTAGGTATAGATCTTTCTGATACAGATAATCTTCCATCTGCATATTCCATAGTGAGAAGTTTTGGCCATTAGATTTCTCGACCCTAAACTTACCATCTTCTACCATTGCTCCCACTTGAACGAGGAACCCTTCTTTATTGCAAGTTTATCAGCCAAATAGACCTTTGGCTCTGATACCAGTTGTTAGAAAATTATATATTATGGAGCAATGGAACACATAAAATATTATACAAATATAAACATAGAAAACTCGTAAAACAAGAGAGACATAGACATATGTGGTTCACCCAATTTGGGCTATGTCCACCCTGAATAGCCAATCCTTCCTTTTTATTATCCAACAAAATGAAGAGACACAACCTATAGCCGCTCTGCTATAATATCCTCAGTTTTCTCTCACAGTCTCACCTCTCTGCTTCTCTCTCTGAGAATACATATCTATTACACAGCCTCAATACAATGCCCTCATATGAAGAGAGGGGTTGCCTTCTAGGGAGAAAAACCTTAAACTAAACATAAGTTCTACCGTCATATCATTCACCTAATAAATGGCCCAAATTGACTAGAAATTACTATACTTTTACAAGGCAATTTTACATTTGTTTTTAGCTTCGGGGGCGTTGCCCCCGAGCCCCCGCCGGGGGACCGTTGGCCCCCAGACCCCCGAGCAAGGGGTGATCGGCGCCCTTGGACCCCCGCGGGAGGGGTGTACAAACTTCCTAGGCTATACATCTAGTTGAAGAAAAGGCCTCTGAACAATCATGCTACACATACAATAGTAAACTCGACTTTTGTCGTGAAATGTTAATGAGTGACACGACGACAAACTCAATACCTTCATCGAATTTTAATGAGTCAAATGAATAGAATTCAGGGTATATTTTTTAGTTTAGTGAGAAATGAAAAAGAGGTAAAAGAATTGTTCATTTCTTCTTTGTATATTTAATGAGCCCGAAGAAGGGAAAAAGTCAGGCATTTTTCGATTTAAGAGAAAGAAATAGTCCCAAAAAAGCAAGCGCTCATATCGTTGTCGTAAATGTTTAACGATCCCAATGATGAAAACCCAGGGTTTTTTCAATTTAACGAGCAAGAAAAGTTCCTAAGAATAATTCCCAGAGCTTATTCATAAGTGTTTAACGATTCTAATGAAGGAACTCGGGGTTTCTTTCAGTTTTATGAGCAAGAAAAGGTCTCCAAAAAGAATGCTCGATCGATCTTTTTCGGTTTAATGAGCTAGAAAAAGAGCGAAAAAGAGATGCCTGGACTGTCGTTGTATGTGTTTAATGAGCCCAATGATAAAAAAATCGAGGATTTTTCAGTTTTAGAGAAATAAAACATCCCATAAAAGAAATCATTCATAGAGCATTGCACATGGTCATTTCTGTTGTTCTATCCTGAAAATTCTTTCATCAAAACATGAGCAATTTTTGTCAATCTCAGGTCATGGCGCATGACAATTATCATTGGAGATGGACTAATTCTACTTGAATGAACTGAAATAAGATAAGCCATGTCTCCAAAGTGGCTATAAGGGAGTTCATAGCCTCTACTTTCACCATTTGCATCATTTGCGTGCTATGAGAGTGTTTTGGTGCTAAAGAGGAGAAAATTTTCCATGGATGATTGCAGGAAATACGGGCGACCATTCAAGTTGCCATCAATCCTAGGTAGGAGTTAAAACCTTAATATTCCATTATTCAACCTTTTTTATGAGATTTTAGGGTGATTTTGTGGAGATTTGGGGAGTCCTAGTTCTTCAAATGTGCCTAACGCCCCCTAGCAGGCCTGTAGGGGGCGTTAAACTACCTTTATGACCTACTCGAGGGCATTAGTCCTTCCTCTATCTCACTAGGGGGGACGTTAGTAGATGGGGGCACATACCAAAGCCCTAGGTAGTGATTTAATATGCATTGCTTCGCCATTTACACCAATTTTTGGGTTGATTTGTGCAGGTTTTGAACCATTATGACTAGTCTATGGAAATAATGGGCCCATGACCACCAAGAATTGTTGATGTGAAATGATCCTGCTTGCATACTTGAACTATGTCGTTGTGGGTTGATGAAGTATTCTAAGTTAGACTTGATGAAAGGGCAGGAGGACCTATTGATATGGATTATTCAGTGTTGGGATGAACATGAGCAAGTGTTCAGGATTGGGACTCATGAATTGGTCATTGATCATTATGATATTTACTTTTTGACTGGTTTGTCATGCAGAGGAGCCAAAGAAAACATGACTAGGGCTAGGCCTGATCCTCGATCCACCCTAGAGCTATTTCAAGCTTACTGTATCCCTGAGAGTGGACTCATCAACAACATAGTCACCATAGAGAGGATTAGGTCCAAATCTATGAGGGCCATTTTATGGTTGATTGTACGTTTGGAAGGGTCAAAGAGTCCCCACATTGGAACAAAGGCCCAGCTATTGCTCGCAGTTGACGGTGTCTAGCCTCAGATGTTCAATTGGTGCGATGAGCTTAGGTCCCTTTGATCCAAGGGAGCCGAGACAGGGGCGATGGGCATCCCTTGATCCTTGCACAGGAGGAGGACCTATCTGACACTTTTTCGAGGAATATTTCTTTGAATGGCTCAGTGGCCAGATTATGATGATTGACGACTATACTTATGAGGGCATGGACTTCACCAATGACGATGACTTTATGCTGCCTCCTAGGACCAACTAGGGGCCTCAAGGTAAGAATGATTTTTTACTTAAAGTATTTTTAAGCTTTTGAATATTTATGTTATTTTTTTTTTTATTTTATGGGTGAGCAAGTACTGAAATGAAGTTTTTTCCTTGACACAGATGTGGCACCAGTATGACCTGCAGGAAATCCTCGCCAAGTGAGGCTGGGAGGAAAACTACTTAATGGGGGCGGGGGGGGCGTGATGTTGATAGTCTTCACAAGCTTCTGTGAACCTAGAGTGCTTAAGCATGGGTGTGCCTCCCCATCCTATGACGGAGATCCTCACTCATATGCAGTGGCACACAATCGGTATACCTGAATGGTTTCTGATTCCTCTTTGGAGGATAGCTAGATCAGTGTTATCATTTCATGAGAAGTAGGCTCTATTAGCAAGCACTTTGGCATAGCCACTGGGTGTTTATAGCTAGGCTTAGTAGCCATTTTGTACTTAAAACACCCAAGTTTTGTTATATTTCTATCTAAAAGACTAGATTTGATATATATATATATATTGGCATTTTATGATGCAAATGCTTTTTAAGTGTTTTTGTAAATTTTTAAATGTGTAAATATTTAGTTTTCATACATGTATCTATAGTGAATGAGACAAATGCTAATCTAACACAAAGTTTTCCAATGTATCAACAATTGTATAAGATTCTCTAGGAATGTGCTCATATGTGATAACTTCAAATTGATGTTCCATGAGTCGTACCATTAAATAATGATGTAACAAGGTTGGATTACGAACATGATAATGATTTTTCAATTGTATAACAACAAGTTGAGAGTCTAACCTGACCACCAGATTGGGGATGTCCCTGTATGATGCTTTAGTGAGAAGTGAAATTACGGCCATGTACTCAGCAATATTGTTGGTGGCAGTACCAATAAAGACTCCCCTAGAACAAAACAGTTCCAACTCAGGTGTTTAAATGACCCAAGCAATTGATGTAATGTACCGTGTGTGACGACTGGCACCATCTGCATATCCTACATAGGGTAAGGGTAATGAAGGCATCTGCATTATGAGAAATATGTATGAGACAAATACTTCAATACATACCAAAAAATCCAGTCACATCAAAAAAAGAAGCAAAACTTATAAATACATAAAATTCCAAAGCACATGCCTAGTGTAGTACTAGGCATAATACTTTTTCAAATAGAGCGCATTTCAGGGATCTCCGAGCGAGACTCCTTCCTAGTCCTGAATTTCTTATGCCCCTTTTGCGAGGGTTTTTTTTATGACATATGGACCAAGCCATAAGGGTTGAAGTGTTCCTGCCCCCAAGAGATCATGTTTTTTATTATAGAGTACAACAATATCTCCCTCTTGGTAAGAATGATCCTTGACCCTTTTATCGTATTGGGCTTTGACCTAGTGCTTATGGGCCTCGAGTGCCGATTTGACATCCCGACGAGTTTCATCCAGTTGATTTAGGTATAGCAGGTGCTCTTCTTCATCAGTAGTGTCGAGCAATAGTTCAACGATGATTTGTAAGGAAGGAATCTAACACTCGATTGGTAAAACTACTTCTATGCCATAAGCTAGTTAAAAAGGTGTGAAGCTTGTAGCAGTCTTAACTAATGTTCGATATGCCCATAGCGCAGGATATAACATTCAATGCTAGTGGGTTTTATGATACCCTACTAAAGTATGGATCATGGTTTTTAAGACGTCATTGACGGCCTCTACCTAACCATTAGCTTAGGGATAGTAGGAGGATGATTGATCCTGGCTAAAACCTAGTAGCAAAGTTAAGTCAAACATCCTGTGATTTTGAAAATGAGACCCATGGTATGTAATGATCGTGCGAAGCACACTGAAGCAATAGATGACCTAATTAAACAAGAATAGTGCCACAGTTTCTCCATCAGCCCGAAAGGTGGGAAGGGCTTTGACCCATTTCGTGAAATAGTCAACAACTACAATAATATAGTTGTGTCCAGCAGAGGAAACGGAGTTGAAAGTTATGAAGTCTATCCCTCATTTGGGAAAGTGGCCGATGGAGATAAATAGGTGTAGTAGGGCAGGAGAAGCATGCATTTCCTTTGTAAACACTTGACAAGGACGACATTGCTGGATAGCCTTGATACAATCTTTGAACAAGGTCAGCTAGTACAAGCCTATGCCGAAAATGTTTTGAGCAGTAGATATGCTAAAAAGACGACTGCCACATGCCCCAGCATGTCATTCACTTAAAACGTGTTCTCCCTCTTCATGAGTGAGGTGATGTAGTATAACTGTATCTACACCACGGTGATATAACGTATTGCTAAGCACTAAATAGTGTCACGCTTGGTGGGGGATGTGATGATAGTCACCTGATGATAGCTCAGGGCGAAACCATTATGCTTGGAGGTAGACAAGAATGTTAGCATACCAAGGGTTAGTGGTGTCGATAATATAGACAACTTCATGTGGAAGAGGATCATGGGCTATCTCGTTATGATCAGCAATGGGAAGATCCAACAAATGTTTGCTGAAGACTAAGGAATTTTTCACCTTGGCAGAAGTGAAAACCAAATAAAATTGTTGGAGGATCATGATTTGTTTTGAATATTTCCCTGCAGTTACTTGACGAGACAAAATTTGTCTCATGTGATTCTACAAGGTGATGAGAATAGTCTCTCACAGTAGTATGTAATGTCAGAAGTGGTTGACAGCAAAGACAACTGCCAAGGACAACTTTTCCAAATGTGAATATCTAAGTTTGGGCCCAACCAAGCCTTTTGATAGATAATATAGACATGTTCACTCCGGACATCATGAGTTTGAACCAAGACCATTCCTAGAGAGGATGGCGAGGTTTCCATGTATAGAAGAAAGTCACTCCCATAATTGGGAGCGCTAAGGAGTGGGGCTGATATAAGCACCTTTTTGAAGGCATCAAATGATCGTTGAGCTTGATCATCCCACAGATATGACACTCCCTTCTGAAATAGGTGCATAAAGCCTTTTGTCAACACATCATAGCTTATGATGAACTATCATAAAAAAATTTCTTTCCCTTGCAAATGTTGAAGCTGCAAAATGGATTGTGGTCCGGGGAATTGAGTACTTTCCTTTACCTTATTGGGACCAACCCTAATCCCGTACTTGGAGACAATGAATCCAAGTAAACGTCTAGACTCGACAAAGGAAACACATTTATACAGATTCAGACATATGTTATAAAACCAACACCTAAGAAAGATGGCTCTTAAATGCTCTAGGTATTGTGTTCGCTTCTTGGAACGGCCTGCAAGGTCATCCAAGTAAGCTTTAACGATATGTCTGATAACATGAAATGCGTAGTCCATGGCCCTTTGAAATGTTGCTCCAACATTCTTTAAACTGAATGTGAATTTTCAATAGGCAAAGATTCCCCATGGTCAAATGAAGGCATTTTTGTGCTGGTCTGTGGGTTTTATAGCAATCTAGTTGCAACTTAAGAATCCATCCATGAATGAGAATGATTCACAACTGACACAGTCATCGGTGATCTAGTCGATGAATGGTGTTGGATAATTATCGTTAGGACACGTGACATTCAAGTCTCGATAGTCGACACATACGCAGATGGTTCCTTGGTTCTTACCGATAGGAACCAGATTGGAAACCCATTCTATTAAGGGAAGTTGCTAGATGAAACTAGTAGGTAACAAATTTTCCACCTCAGTCTTGATGGTTGCTGTTTTGAAGGGGTGGACTTGTCAAAGCCTTTGGTAGATAGGTTTTTCATTTTTGTATATCTTGATCTCATGGTCGATAATAGAAATACTATGCTAGGAATTTCCTCATAAGACCGAGTGAATACATCGTAGAATTCCTGAAAAAGGCAAGTGAAGCTTGTAATTTCCTTAGGATAGCAATCTGCTTCAACCTGGATGTTTTCTACGATGCCTATCATGATAGAAATATTGATGAGCAATGTCTTTGAAATATTTCCCATTTTTACTTCTAAGTCCAAAATTTGGATAATCGTATATGATGAGGAAACAATTTCAAGTAAGTCAAGTGACAAAATTTTAAGAGGCATCATGTCCGAAGCAGATATCGAAACATGATGGTGCAATTCTTCCCAGGGTCACTCTTCTAAACTCATGATCGCTCTAATAGCTTAGTCCATATGTAGGACTTGATTGAGGGGATCAAAAGAAGGAGCAGCTATGGGAGGGGCAGTGATACTGTTGGCTATAACCAAAGTGATCAGAGACTTAGATGAAAATTGAATGGCCCAGTAGGCCAATTCAGCTAGTGACAATGGCATTTGTTCTCCGTAAGTGTCAATGTCAGAAGGGGCCAGTAGGATCCAATGATCAGTCAGTTCTTAAGTAATGGATGAAACCATATTGACCATTTGTGGAATTGCTGGCAACAGAATAGGGAAACAACCCATCAGGGAAGATCCCTTCAGTAGACTGGTATTGATACTGATGTAAGAGTCAGGTACACCACCCACTAAGGGTACAAAGCTGCATGGTAATGGGGAATAATCAAGGTTGAAAAAGTTCAGTTGGTCCACTGTGACTACCTTTGCAAACAATCGAAATAGGATGATGCAAAAGAAAGCATACACAATGGTAGTCATGACGTAAGGCCAACTGCGACCCAACAAGAGATTATAGTTGAGTTTTCTATCTATGACTTCGATGTCCACCGTTACCATTTCCCATACAAGGTGATGGGGTATCTAGCTAAGTAACCTTTTGGGATGAAAGTGTGGTCGTCGAAAGCTTTAAGAGAATTCAACGACATGGATAAGGTAGGAGAACCCAAAACGAGCCATCATGAAGCTGAAATTACACAAATTGAAGCACCTTCGTTAATGAAAGTTCTATGTGTTCCTTTACCTTTCAAAAATATTTGCACCTGACATGCAAGCTGGTGAGGAAGGGGAGGTTTTCATTTTTCCATGCCAAAAATTGCAAACATGGAATCCTGAGGGTCGATACCACCAATAGCCGAAAGAAGAGATTTCCTTTCTGCTGGACATGTAATACTTTGAGCACCAACATACCCGATGACGCTTGAACCAAGTCTTCTACAATGTTGTAGTTTTGGGCAACATGTGCATATGTATTATGCATTGTCCATTGAAGTGCCCATTTAAGGGGCCGAGTCATAAGGTCATCAACCGGCCTTTCGATATGAATATCTTTAGGCAGCTGCAAGTTTTCAGTTGAGGAGGGTTTTTATGCATGAGCGATAGGAGCTCCATAATATTTGGCTCTAGTTTGTAGATCTACCATTTCAAAGGTGTAAACAGTAGAGGGTCCTTCACCAGCTAAAAGATGTTGCAAACCACCATTGCCCCCTTGCGAGGGTTGGGGTTGGTTTTCAATAAGGTGTTGCTACTGCCGATTGGGGAAAGGATTATTCACGAGAGCAGGGGTCTTGTTAGTGTCCTTTTCAGCAATGAAATATGTGCATTACTCAAGATGTGAACGACAATAGGTCATGTGGTCTTCAACACATATTTTGCAAGGGAATCTAGTGGGTTTATTCTTTCCATCTTCAGAGGGTGCAACAACCTTTTTCTTTTGGTTTTGCTACTTTGTTGACTGCTCTTTAGAAGGAGCAGCCTTTATCTTATTCTTATTGTTCTTACCAATGGGTTTTTATGTAGATTACACAAGGCTTATCATGGTGGTAGGAAGAGTAGTAGATTTGGGAGGTGGGTTCATTGACATCTAGGTAATGTGACTGTTGAGTTGTTTTACATCAGCCTCAGAGGTTGTGTTGATAATCCCATCGGTGTGTGCTTTGGGTTACTGAGTAGTAGGAGCATTGGAGTTGCAAGGGGCATTGGGAATTACATCGTATAGAGTGCCAGACTGTACATATATCAGATCTAAATGTTGGGCACAACGAATGGATTGGTATTTTGCGACCACACCACCTAAGGCAACATCCTTAGCGATTTTCGAGAGTAGAGACTTGCAGAACCAATCCGCTAAGAGATAGTTTGGGAGGGGAGATTTGACTAGCATATGGCTACATATCCATTCATGTACATGATCAAAGAATTGGATGGTGGTATCCTAACGTAATGAAGTGAGGAGTTCCATCCCAGTTTCATAGTGGATGGGTAGCTGAAAGTGCTTTAAGAATTCCATCGCTAGAGTGCCAAAGGTATTCACTGGCGCACGTGGTAACTCAATGTACCACTTGATTGCGTTGCTATTAAGGGTGCTGGGAAAGAGATGTAACTGGATACTATCATCCACTACGGAGTTAGAAACATGCCATAGATGATAGGTGGTGATGTGTGTACCTAGATCCTCCCTTCGTTTCCCTTTGAACATCGGGATTTCTGTTGGTATTTTATGCGCGATTGGCGGCCAAAGTAAGTTATAATAGATGGGGTCGTTTGTAAGTTCATACAAGTCAAGGATATCAAGCGTTGCCAAGAAAGGAAAAGTGTTGATGCCCTCGAACCGGACCAAGGTGATAAAATTTGACTTAAGGATCCTTTCGGTCCTCCCATCCTGTTGTTCTGAATATTATACATAGTTTTTGTGGTATAGAAAGTGCCTTAAGGCATAGTATTTTATTATGGGTTTCCATATGGATTGTTAGGTTGGGGGATAGAAGTGCCCCCAGGATAAGCAATTCCCCCTTCACTCATTTTAGGTTGTGAGTAGGGTACCCGCATGGATTGATTGGGACCTCCTTGAGGGTTCCCACTCGCCAAATAACTAACCATAGCTCCTTGACTACCATAAGGAGGGTTCATATCAATCAATATCTAACTATGCATACCTGAAAATGAAGGGGGTACTATTACGCTCCGAGCCGGTATATGCATATTAGGAGTGGTGCTCCCAGATACCTGAATCTAGGGGTTACAAATATATGATGGATGCCAACCATATTGTTTGTTGAAAGGACCTGCGCTAAGTTTGCTATATTGAGCGTTATAACGAGCGCTATATGTAGCAAATGTTGAAGGTCCAGGGGCTAACACAAAAGGGGAAAAACCCAGAATGTACTAGGTTCCACTCATGGATGGTGTCATGATAGGGTTTGAACTTGTGACAAATGGGATAGCAGGGTTCACCATCATAGGTGTAGTACTGATTGTTGATTGGGGAAGTGGTGGGGGACCTAAAGTGTCAAAAAAACCCCACGACCAGTTAGTCATTAACGGGATGGGTAGAAGTCTTCCAACTGAAGACAAAGAAGGAACAGATGCAATAGGAACCAAGAGTCAGCCCAATGGATTCATGATCAGAGGATTGTATGGAGGAAGAAATCCTTCAGTAAAGAAATCCTCCAGCAAGCTTCCATTGTGGGATGTCAAAAATGATTCTATGTGAGATCTTGGAGACTAATTTCTCGAAGATAAGGACTCCAGTTCACTAGATCTCGATGAATCCTCCACGGTGGGTGGGGAAAGTTCTAACAACCATCTACATTGATGATGAGGGCAGGATGTAGCCACGGTGGACGATCATTTTTATCAGTAAATTTTATAGTGATTTTTATTAAAGCGTCGTTGGTAACACTCTGGCACCTAAAAAATAAAAAATACACTAAGTAAGTGAATCAACAAGTACAGGGAAATGACCCTGTTTGATACGCAAAAATAATGCTTGTAAATGTTCACTTTTGCTGAATAAGTTGCTTCTACAAAGGGAGAGTCATTCATATATTGATATTCATTCCATGCATCCTATTCAGTACAACATTAGCATAATTGACAGAAATTCAATGCTCACTAACAACTATTGTAACCAAATAAAGCAGAACTTAATGAGCTAATAGAAAATAGTAAAAAAAAATGTATTTTTTCTTTAATGAAAACAAAAACTTTAATAAGTAAAGCTATTTTCTTTACAAAAAAAATTCTTTAGGACATAGATCATTCAAACAGGTGCAGATGCGGATCTCTAATCAGTTTGTAAGTAGATTTCCCAACCAATGAGTTCACAGGGTAAGTTGTTTATCAAGAAATGGTTGACTAATGCTCTGTACTAGAGGCTATAGAGAGTTAGTTTCAACACTAACACTCTGTTTGTGAGGACACAGAGCTTTATAAAGCACTCTTTTCACTAGTAACCCGTACTAGTGAGGAAAAACACTCAAAAAATATGATGTGGGGATCAAATATAGGGCCTAGCACTCGAAGAAGGGTGTTGTATGGTCCTGAGTGGTCAGAAAGGGAATGAAGAAGTACCAGAAGTCCTCAAAGAAAGAGAGATCTAGGAACTTTTTGGGAAAATCTGGGAACTAAGTGTAGTCCCCAATGGAGTCGCCAACTCTACTATAGGGATTAATGCATGAGTGTTTGGTGATGTAGAAAACCCTTAAGGATCTTCCCAGGATCCTCAATAGATAGTCAGATTAGTTGCAGCACAAAGCTACATGCATATCTATGTTTAAGAAATGAATATGAAAGTGAGAAGGAAATATTAACTCGAGTCTTAGTGTGGTGTTTCTAGAGAGTGCAATGCAGCTAGGCAGAAGGCCCCTGAGCCAACTCTAGATCAAAACCTACACATAGCAAAGTCAAGCGTAATATCACAACATAAAACCTTGATAGATAGATGCATGAAAATATAAAAGATATATAACTGAATATAACTGAGCCACTCATGCTATAAGATATTAGATCAACATATAAACAAGTTATAGTACCAACATCATGGAGTGGACACCAAAACTAAAGTTCTATATTGATGTAGAAAGAGTGATTACAACCATCATTTGCATCAGCCTTCCCTTACCCCTCCAGCTTCTCTCTCTCCCCCTTCTTAACCTCTTCTGATGCCTTAGTCTAAGACTCTATTTGATAGTCAAATAGGTAAGCCTTTCAAATGTTTCATCCTCCTTCACAATGGCCCAAGCCTTACATATATAGCATGTCGGTTTAGGGTTTCCAAGTCCTTCATGAGTTCCATTAGGAAAACACAGTGATTTTTCATGCTTTAGTTCTCTTTCCCATTTGCATACTCCATTAGGAATTAGTAATTGCCCCAAATAGGTCAAGTTCTAATGTTTCCCTGCTTATATGAGCTGACATAGGAGAGAATATAGGGAGATTTTCTCAGTCAATTCACTCCTTTACCCATAGAACTTGATGTAGGTTCACCAATGTTGTTCCCTAGGTAACAAGTAGAGCTACCCTAGCCACTAACGAACCCTTAAGCTTGTGTAGAAGATTTATAAAGCAGGTTGATAGTGTCTAGACAATGTTAGCTTGACAACTAGGCCTGTGAACTTGGTTAGTCCTTCAGTCATCATTTCTTTGCCCTCTGAGTTGATGAGGAGGTCATTTTCTTGTATAACAATATGACACTTACCCAACATATATGTCAAAAGTAATATTTCCATGGTAGCCTAGAAATGAATCTACTCTTGGATTTGCAGGTGCTCTAGAGAATCAGGCAAGGAAATGCAAGTGATAATGAAGAAACACTAAGAGTGCACACATTTCTATTTTAGGTAGTAACTACATTTATTTTATCTTATTTCAATAGGTAGTTCTCTTGGAAATGTTTGACAAATTGTATAAAACTTTCCTCACAGGAATTTACTATTTTATTCTTAATAGGAAGAAAGATGGTTGGTTTGGTGTGCCTCCAAGAAATGATTAACTCCCCAGAAAAAAGCTACTGATAGGGACTTCTCTATAACTTCAGCTTTCTATGAAGTCAATCAGAATAGTTCATTCCTTGAATTAGATTCACTAGATATGAAGCTTCCTTAAGAAGTACATCACTAGTAATTTGGATACCAATTGCAACAATTCTTGTGCTGCAAACAGGAGATGGAGCCAACTCGAATTGTGAAATCCATTAGTGGCGAATATAACTTTGTAGGTCACCAATATATTGAGAATTGACCTATATCATGCTGCCAGGTCCTGTGTCAATTTTCCATCTTTTGTAAAACCTTCATGAAGGCAACATTTCCAATCAATTATAGATTCAACTGCATATACATTCTTACAATTCTTTGTTATCAAGGAAGCCAATTCCAAATATACAAGGGTCTTAAAATTGTGGATTTAACCACTACATATGAATTTAATATCCACCATTTAATGTGATTTGCACTTGGGATTTATATGTTAAAGATTAAACACTCTTGTAGGATGGAGAAAACTTGAACATTTTTCTTTTGCCTCATAATATGTCTTAAAATGAAGTTAAGGATCCTACATGTTCAAATGACATGAATGTATTTTCAACAAATATAAGTCTGTTGCCTTATTATTTTGAAGGATCCTTTCCAGAATTGCTTTTTCATTTAGATTTAAAATGACTTTGTTGTTAGCTTTAAAAATAATGGAATTTTTTTTTATTTTTATTTTTTGTATTCATAAAGAACATAGATTTAAGGTAATTAAAATCACTATTTGGAAACATTGAATGTTGAAACCACCTTAAAAGAACATTTAAAATGATTTTGTTTATTTTTTTTAAATATTTTTTTTATATTGTCTCTAGAGAGACAAGAGTTGGAATTATGGACATATAGTCGCTATAGAGATAATATGTTTTTAATCTCAGCAATTGTCTCTGGGAAGACAAAGATGTAATTATCTCTAAACAGACAAAAATGAAAGTGTCTCTACAAAGACAAATGAAATTCTCTCTAGACAGACAAATGAAGTTGTCTCTTAAGAGAAAATAATTCTTGTCTTTATAGAGACAATAATAATATTTGTTCTATATTGTCTTTATAGAGAGAAATTTTTAAGACAATAACTTTGAGATACTAATTTTTAGACACCCACTTAAAGACAATATTTAAGACAATACACAGGTTTCTTTTTGTCTTAATTTAGGACAATTGTCTCAAAATTTGTCTTAAATATTGTCTTAAAACCCCCTACATGTAGTAGTGGAACTTAGAGCACACATGCCTAATGCCTCATTGAAATGAACCTTTTCATATCACTCAACATGCAAGGACTAATCGACTCACACAAATTTCTGGCCCTCAGAGATCTCTTCTTTTCTATGAAACATGCTATCATTCCCATACAAGAAACAATGAGTATTTCCAAGAAGGATCTTGATTATTTTAGGAAGATATTTCCCACTTGGAATATGGTAGCCATCGAATCGATGGGCCACTCGGGTGGACTAATTGCAATGTGGGATCCAAGGTGGGTTAGATTTTTGGCATACAAATCTTTTGTTGGAATATTAATCACTAGGTAGCTCCGAGGCCTCAAAGGACGTATCAGAACATGTATGTAACATACAAGGATTATAGTGGATTTTGGGAAAGACTGGAGGAGGTTGAGTTATTGAAACTGGACTCCCCTTATTGTTGCAAGGGATTTTAATGCCACTACCACACTTGAGGAATGTTCGGGAATGCACAAAAGGATGGACTCACTCATGGATAAACTCAAAAATATCGTTTTGGCATGCAATTTCAATGATATTCGACCATAGGAGTCGGTTCCTACTTGGCACAACGGGAGATCTGGCACGCAACACATTGCCAAAAGACTCAACCGATTTCTTATTCAGGATGATCTCATGTGATGGATGGGTAACTTGTAGTCATCAGTTTTAAAGACATATATTTCAGATCACCTACCTATTACACTGTTCTGGAGGAAGGCACAATCTAGGATGGGTATCCATTTTATTTGTAATCACATATGGCTCGAGGATCCTGAATTTCGATCGTTCCTGTGAGACACATGGACACAAATTGGGGTACTGAGCATGCCTCCTATGTAGGCTATGGTACACAAACTACAAGTACTCAGAGGGAAGGTCAAGAATTGGGAAATACAGGAGAAACAATGTTTTGTAAGGAATTATATGTGATTATTTCTCAGCTGGAGGTGCTAGGGCAGAATCCGGATATGTGTAATCCATCCACCCAACTTATCAATAATATCAAAGCTTTGGAGGTGAAAAAACAAGACATCCTACACATACAGGGAGTGACATGGAGACTAAAGAGTAGGTCTATTTGGCTTAACGAGGGGGATATAAGTTTTAAGTTCTTCCACAGATATGCAAATTACAGGAGGGAGATAAATTCAATATGGAAAATTAAGGACACAAATCATAGTGAGGTACACACTATCTCAGAGATCCAATGTGCTATGGTGGCATATTTTGAACATGTATATCAACATAGGGGTAATATGCACATCATAGATCAACTATGGGTAGCCGAAATTCATCCCAATATGTTTAATGAAAAAACAACCAAAAATTGTACAAGGTTGTCAATTTGTAGGAAGTTCACTATGTCCTGAATTTTTTTTCCAAAGACAAATGCCCTAGAATGGACATACAAATAGTTGAACTCTTCCTTCACTTTTTTGATCTCATGGGACCAGATCTGGTTCATGTGGTTTAAGAGTCCACATTAAAAGGATGCATCATGGGTGAGATCAAGTCAACATACATTTTCCTCATCCCAAAGAACTAGGAATTACGGTATTTATATGATTATAGACACATATCTATTTGTAATATCATTTATAAATTTATTTCTAAAATCATAGCTCTGCGTATCAAAAATTATTTGCCAACATATATCACTATGGAACAATATGGCTTTCTTCAAGATAGACTGATTCACGACGCAATTGCCACAACACAGGAATGCATTCACACCCTAGACATTAAGAAACTTGATGCTACAATCATGCAGGTGGATTTGTAGAGGGCATATGACAATATTGATTGGATCTTATTGCACATTGTACTGCATAAAATTGGGCTTCACACTCATAACATTGAATGGATTATGGCATGCATTACATTTGTATGTTTTGCGGTCGTCATTAATGGATACCCAACAAGCTACTTTGGGGTGGCATGCGGGATGAGACAAGGATTGTCACTTTCCACCATACTTTTTTCATGATAATGGATGGGCATAGTCACAGGATTCAATATTCCTTCCAGAGGGCGGCATACTTGCCATTGCCAATGGGCAAGAACATAAGAGTATCACACAACCTATTTGTGGATGATATCCTCACTTTTTGTATCATTTCAGGGAACTCATGGCTAACACTATATCAAATATTCCACTATTTCATTTGTGCATCTAACCTGTACATGAATAAGGAAAAATCATAGTTCTTATATGGAGATGGTATACAGGAAGATATTTCATATATCACAAACCTATTCTGGGTGAGGGCTACTCCGATAAGGGATGGTCTGAAATATCTAGGATACATTATCAAGCCCTTTTCCTATGAAATCCGTGACTAGACATGGCTTGTGGACAGATTTCACAATAATATATTGGGATGGGCACACAGATGCCTTACTCTTAGAGGCAGAGTCATTCTTGTGCAATTTTTCCTACAACAATTTCTTATTTAGTAGGCACACCTTTTTTGCATTCCTACATCCATCATTAAACAGATTAATAGGAACATTATTAGCTTCATTTAGGAGGGTAATAATACTAGAGATAAATTTCAAGTGGCTTCATTAAATAAGATCACTAGACAGAATGCCTTGGGGGGCAAGGGCCTTATGAATATAAAAAAATTTCAACAGCCACTACTCACGAAATCTTTATGGTGGGGTCTTATGGGCATAGGTATATGGATCGATATCATAAAGACAAAATATCTACGAGATATAAAATTTCGTCACTAGATGATAGAAGGGTTGATTGGGAACTTGTAGGGATCTACTATATGGAATAACCTAAATAAGGTTTGATTTTGGTTTTTGGATCGCATTTGTTTGGTTATGGGATCCGGGAAGGACATAATTATTGGTAGTCACAACATCTGAGGAGAAGATTTGCATAAACACTACTCTGAGGCACTCACACACTACCTTAATACGAGAGGTATTATCTTTTATGATCATGTCATTCATGATTGGTATCGAATTATTCTGATTTGGCATGAGGTGGAGGATCTAGGACTGCATGGGGAGGTGACCATTACATGGATGCAAATTATTATAGAGCTATGAAGTGTTGGGATTTGCAGATATGACATGGGATATCAGATTGGATGGGATGGAACCATGAAAAAATATACTATCTTTGTTGTAGATGCATATATATTATCTTTGTTGCATGACCCACAATATGTATGATCCTTGTTGGTTCACCAAGTTCATGATGGTGAATATCTCGTACAATATTATTCTGTACAAATGGATTCTCAGGGAAAATAAAACGTTCACCTCAAATAATTTAAAAAGAGGGGTCTGCTGGGATCGGGTATCTACAGTTTCTGTTGATGAGAGGATGAGGATAATGCACATATGATCTAAGATTCCCATTTGCAAAACATATCTAGCAAGGTTTGTGTGTCATGTTTTCATTTACATATATTGAACATGCTTCCTTGTATCATGCATGCTTTGTTCGAGAACAAAATAGGAAGAGGCATGCTATCCCAATGATCACATTCTAGGAGATTTGGAAAGCTAGGAACAACATTATTTTTCAAAACAACTTTCTTAATGTTGATAGGATCATCGATAACATTCACATATGTTTCGAACCACTACTACTACAATCATCACATATCCCTAAGGTGCAATAGGAACAAGATGATCCTTTTATTATTTTCTGATTATGTTTCTTTGATGGTGTTGAACAAGGTGGTAGATACGAGTGTGGGATTTGGATTTTCATGGATGACTGCACATAGTACAGGATACACTGGAGTGGCAGAGACGAGACTAACATGGAGGCAGAGGCTATGGCATTTTGGGGCCTACTATGGTTCGTGGATTATCTAGAAATTCAACACATCAACATATATGGATATTCCCAACCTATCATCAATCATATTTTGGGATCTTCAAAAATTTATCATCCACATCTATAGGGATGGTTGTAGCATATCAAGTGTCTTTGGGATTCTCTACAGGGGGTTACCTATCAACACCTACATAGTGCACACAAAAAGGTTGTTGATTCTTTATCTAATCTTGGACTCCTCAACCCATTAGAGAGATTTTATATTTCACTGGGGGTAGATGGAGACTTGTTAGATGTTGGTGACATGCCATTTCCTTAACATTGATTTTAGTGTCTTTCTTTTGCTTTTCATCACTATGTTGATTTTTACATCTGGGATTTTTTGCAACATGTTTTTCTCTTGCTACTTGGTCGCATTCATGGATTTTTATTGATAATGAGCTCTACCTATATCTGTATTTTGGATTATGTTTTACTCTCATGTTGACATGGAATGGATCCTATCACGACAACTTATATTTATGGTATCTTTCCTCAAGTTTATGTTGCATCTTAATCTATTTAGATGTACTCATTTTACTACATAAATAAAATCAACATTTTTTCTCCTCTGGCAAAAAAAAAGATTATGCATTGAACTTAGCTTTCTGTAGTATTTATTTTTCAATTTTTTATTATTTTATTCATGTAAAGAAGATAAGTTTTTATTTTATCGATTGTTATAAAATATAAGAATTTTGGTAGTTTACCTCACCTTTGTTTTAAAATTGAAATATAATGTTAATATATTATGCCTCATATGGAAACAAGAATTTGGGTACTTCATTTAATTTTAATTTTTAAATTGAAATATATTCCTAATATATTATGTATGATATAAACGTAAAATATTGAAGTATAACATTTCAATAGAATTCACTTTTTTTATTTGTTATTTATTTTATTTATGTTAAGAGATATATAAGAAAATAGATATTTATTTTATCAATTATTATACTATTTGATCACTTTTATACTTTACTTAATCTTAATTTTACAATTAGAATAAAGTTGTAGTTACGTCGTAAGGCATTCCCTCCCTGCCTTTCTATGCTAATCGTGATCGTCAGATCCATTGTTAGATGAATAAACAATGATCTGTCATCTACTTTCATTAAAAAAAAAACATTAAAAAACCATCCAATTTCATTAAAAAACATCTAATTATGATTAGTTAATTAGTTAATTGTAACGTAAATTTAATTTTGGTTACCGCACTTGTCATGCCTTCACGAGTATGTAGCGGGGTTTGTTGTAAAAGGTTGCAAGGGTGAGTGTTGAAGGAGGAGGGTCGGGTTTCCTGAAGCACGAGGGCCGGGAGGATGAGGAGCGCCCGGTGTGCCCGCATGAACATTCAGCCACATTTTATTTTCTGCAAAGCAATGCATGGGAAAATTCCTTCTTTGCTACAGGAGGGATGCATTTGCTGCAAGAGGGCCTCATT
>APFE030986309.1:196003-242991 GCA_000404065.3 Pinus taeda
TTTATCAATTATTATAATATTTGATAACTTTTATACTTTACTTAATCTTAATTTTACAATTAGAATACAGTTGTAGTTACGTCGTAAGGCATTCCCTACCTGCCTTTCTATGCTAATCGTGACCGTCAGATCCATTGTTAAATGAATAAACAATGATCTGTCATCTAATTTCATTAAAAAGCATTAAAAAACCATCCAGTTTCATTAAAAAACATCTAATTATGATTAGTTAATTAGTTAATTATAACGTAAATTTAATTTTGGTTACCGCACTTGTCATGCCTTCACGAGTATGTAGCGGGGTTTGTTGTAAAGGATTGCAAGGGTGAGTGTTGCAGGAGGAGGGTCCGGTTTCCTGAAGGACGAGGAGGGCCAGGAGGATGAGGAGCGCCCATTGTTCCCGCATGAACATTCAGCCACATTCTATTTTCTGCAAAGCAATGCATGGGAAAATTCCTTGTAGCGGGGTTTGTTGTAAAGGATTGCAAGGGTGAGTGTTGCAGGAGGAGGGTCCGGTTTCCTGAAGGACGAGGAGGGCCAGGAGGATGAGGAGCGCCCATTCTTCCCTCATGAACATTCAGCCACATTCTATTTTCTGCAAAGCAATGCATGGGAAAATTCCTTCTTTGCTACAGGAGGGATGCATTTGCTGCAAGAGGGCCTCATTTTCTGTAGCAGGAGGAGGGCCAGGAGGATGAGCAAAGTGAGGTGGAACATTACTTAGCTAATAGCTTTGTTTTGCATCTGGATCTACCAGTCTTTACATCAAGACCGATTATGGCCAAGTTATGGTATGGTAGTTATTAGTTATTAGGTTATGGTATACATTCTAAGTTATTAATTACTACTCATCTCTCATCTCATATAAGTATCTGAGATTTGCAGGCTTCCATAGATTTGCAGCTTTCACATATAGCCTTTGGCATATTTGTAGCCTTCCACCTCTGAGGTTATCAAGTTAGTTAAATTTCCTCTTATATTTCTCCTCTTTCTCTCCTTCAACTACTGCAATGAAATGTAATGCTGCAGGAATATACTACAGAACAAATCCCCTACATCATGTAATTTTTTTAGCATTTTATAGTCAATTTTTTCTAGAATAGGAACAAGGTTTTTGTGGATTGAAAAAAAATTCTTGAGCATTAGTTATGCTTCACATAATCTATGGGCATCACCCTTTGTTACTTATCATTTACATTGAACAGATTACCCTGGTTTCTCACACGCCAATTCTGTCGCCCTCTTCCCCAAGGTAATAACATTATGCACTTAGAGTATGGATACTACTTCAAATTAAAATATAAAGGTACCTAGTTTGTCAGCAGCAAGTCCAAAAAAAATGGCAAGGCAACAAGGTTTATATTCTTCATAGGAGATAAATCACTGGGCTATCATATTGCGAACGCATAGTTATCCTATTTTTCTTTATCCTTGTGTCTCTGAGCAATATTGTTTCTCTGATCAGTATATGAAATCTGACCTTTAGAGTGCTCAGAGGGTGTTTGAGGGTTACTAGCTTTTAATCTAGCAAGTTTTTTTGACTACCCAAAACAGAGTTGAAACTCGATTTCCATTCCTCCGTTTTTCCTTCCCCCATAAAAACTACCTTTAAAGGAGGATTTTTTCAATTACATTTTTATAATCACATATTCCATAGATTTCAATAGTGTCCAAAGGAAATTCATTTTTATCATGCTTCTTGCAACATCTAGGGCAGAAAATGGCTAAGGATTTTTCAGCTCCTATCTTTTCTTCTTTCGTTACATTGTGTCCATTTGCATTGCAAGCGAATGAATAATGTCAACTTATCCCACACCAATTATTTCGACCTCTTCCCTGAGGTAATAACATTCTCCATTTAGCATATGGGTACTACCTCAAATTAAAATACAAAAGTACCTAGTTCCTTAGTAGAAATTCCACAAAACATTGGTAAGACAATGAGGTTTACATTCTTCATAGGAGCTAAATGAGTGGGCTCTCATATTGGGAACTCATAGTTCTCCTATTTTTCTTCAACCTTATTTCTCTCAGAAATATTCTTTCTCTGATTAGTATATGCAATACCTTTAGAGTGCTTAGAGGGAATTTGAGGGTTACTACCTTCAAATCCAACAAGATTTTCTAATTACCCAAAAGAGAGTTGAAACTCTATTTCCAATCCTCCCTTTGTCCTTCCCCCATAAAACTACTCTTAAAGGAGGAATTTGTCAATTACATTTTTATAAGCACATATTCCATAGATTTCAACAGTGTCCAAAGGACATTCATTTTTATCATGCTTCCTACAACATATGGGGCATAAAATGGCTAAGGATTTTTTAGCTCCTCTCTATTTCCTCTTTCATTTCATTGTGTCCATTTTCACTATAAGGGAATGAACAATTTCAACTTATCACACACAAATTCCTTTGCCCTCTTCCCTGAGGTAATAACAATCCATGTTCAGGCTATGGGTACTACATCGAATTAAAATACAAAGGTACCTGGTTCATTGGTAGCAAGTCCACAACTGGAAAGGCAACATGGTTTATATTCTTCATATGAGCTAAATCAGTGGGCTGTGATATTGGGAACTCATAGTTCTCCTACTTTTCTTTAGCCTTGTTTCTCTAAGAAATATTCCTTCTCTGATCAGTATATGCAATCTAACCATCATCGTGTTGAGAGGGTGTTTGAGGGTTACTAGATTCTAATCCAGTAAGATTTTCTAACTACCCAAAAGAGAGTTGAAACTCTGTTTCCAGTCCTCCATTTTCACTTCCCCCGTAAAAACTACCTTTAAAGGATGAATTTGTCAATTAATTTTTTATAAGCACATATTCCATAGGTTTCAAAACTGTCCAAAGAACATTCATTTTTATCATTCTGCTTGCGACATCTGTGGAAAAAAAAGGCCAAGAATGTTTTAGCTCTTCCCTTTTCCTCTTTCATTGCATTGTTTCCATTTGCATTGCACGGGAATGAATAATGTCAACCTTAATATCCTCCAACATAGTACCTAGCTTAGATATGGAGATAGTTGGTGTGGTAGGCTTCACTAGCTGAGGATTAGGATTCCTTAGGGTCTCACCCTTTGTACAGATATAGAATAGGTCTTGAAAATATTATTTATTTCCTCATATGATAATGTAGATATTTCCCCATTAGCCAAAATATTGAGTGTGTCCATATATTCTTATCTCACTCCTCGACATCATGCTTAAGGTTGAATGTCTATTATCTTCAAAACCCTTTGTAAGGTCTCCATCACGATGTAGAATTTGCACTTTCCATTGCTACTTCACCAATGCTATCCTTCAATGAACCCCAGAAATATGAAGTAGGAGGCCCAAGGTGTAAACCAAGAAATCCTAGCCCATCAATACATTTGGGAACAGATTATGCACTTAAGGCAACAAATTTGAATACTATAAGGAGTACACATCAACATTGAATGTAGAGAGAGTTGTTGAATTTGAACCTACAGTGACCTAACATGTTGGGAAAAAATTCTTGAGGATTACTTATAGGGAGAATTCCATGTATTCAATGATGGGAGATTGGCTTTTCTCCATATCACTACATATCGAAATCTTCAAAGTGCACTACTCACTAATTTTTTTTTAAGTTTTGTGTGGACTATTCAAAGTATCAAAACTAACTTCACAAGCTGGAGGAACCAACATAGATTTCTGTAGCTAATTTCTTTCTACTATAAAAGAAATCTACGTTTCGTCCACATTGATTTCATTGGAGCTATTCTGATACTCAACAATGAATGTGTGGCATGTTGTATTCATTTATGAGGAGTGGTTTAGTTTATTATTTGACATTGTCCATCAATACATTTGGGAAGAGATTTTGTACTAAAGGCAACAAATTTGAATATTGCAAGGAGTACACATCAACATTGAACCCAAATAATGTTGCTGAATTTAAACCTAGAGTGACCTTAACTCTCCACCAGACCTTGGCTTTCAAAGAAGAAAACATAAAACCATTATCACAGCTTCTAAGGCTAGCAACCCTCTATTAAAGGCTTCAGTTATTCAATCTAGAAACAAAGTTCATTTTCGATACCATATTTTTTGAAACAAATTTTTTTCGAGATAGTTGGTTTGCGAAAGGCAGAGGAAATGGAAACAACCTTGGCAACCACAATATCCACAACCTCATTTTCAGAATGTCCAACCTCAGTATGGGCCTGCTTTTAAAGCTCAACTTGGGGAAGGACAATATCAGGTATAGCAGGGCCCTGTGTATCAAGCCCAGCCGAGTTATGGACAAATGCAAGGTCAACCTACTTTTAATCCATATACCAGATATGTTCCACCGCCCTATCAAGGATATCTGCCCTATGCGGGTATGTAAAGGCCTATGGCACATGCAATTCCATCTTATCCCATATATGCTCAACTTGATTTGAATCGGCAATTGCCATTTGTGGTAACTCTAGAATTACTGGATTTGAACTAGCTTAGCAATGATCCAATTTCGTATGCACCATGGTGGTCGGTAATTTGTCATAAGTTGCCTTCCGATATTCCAAAGTTGAATGAAAATGTTGGAGAGGACCCATTAAGTCACGTTATGACTTATCATTTATGGTATTCTTCAAACTCCTTGAATGATGATTCAATAAGACTCCATCCTTTCCAAAGAATGCTCATTGGTTTGGTTGCTAAGTGGTATATTCAATTGCCAAGAGCTTCTTTTAATAATTTCACCCATTTAGCCACTACCTTTCTGACCCACTTCCAATTATCCATTAGATATGAAACTGGAATGAAACTTTTGATCAACTTTAAGCAAATGACTTCTACTCACATATCAGATCATATTCATGAGTGGCATCATCGTCATCGAATGTTTAAAACCTCTGTTCCTGATCAGCTTCTTGCTGAGTGGTTCATTAAGTCCTTATTTCCATCTATCACTGAGGATGTGGCTAAAGGTGGAGTTGTTACAGAAGAGAAGGTGATTGCTCGTGTCGAATACTTGGATTCGATTTACACACAATCCAACATGCTCTATGACAAAATTCCACATGCACCGTGCCTAAATCAGTCCATTCCACCTCCATCATCAAATAGGGAGTCTCATGCCAGAGATGGTGTGATCGGTTCCTTGAGCACTCAAACGGCAAGTAAATCATCTGGTCAATCACTTGCCATCAATCAAATTTTAAATGCATCTAAGGTTCCCACTTCCGAGATTAATTCTATGTCATCTAACAAAGGTAAGAATCCGAAGCAACCAGGAAGCAAGAAGAAAGGGAAAGATAAAAAGAAAACTGAAAACCCTCCTCAAGAGAAATCATTTGATTCCTCTAATCCGAGAAAGAACCCTCGTTATCCATGCCTGATATGTAATGACAAGCACTTTACAAGAGATTTTCCTGACCATTCAAAAGTTTCTAAGCTATTAAAAACTTTTACTGTATCTGTAGTGTTGATAGATCGATTTCCAAACCTACATACCAATATGGTTGCAACTGAAAATGCTTCCACATCCTAGGTATTAATGTTATCCATCGCAAAACCTAAAGATGATATTTTGGTTCAAACATGTAGTAAAGATTATGGTAATCTACCATCATCGTCAAATAATCAGGCCACTGATTAACCTCGTCCTTTGACTTCGACTGCATCAGAAATTATTCCACTACCCATTGCACCGGAGTTAATAATAAAGCCACCTAAGGGAGTTTTTCACAAATCAACATTTAACCCTTGAGCTTGAGCTGCTAAGAATTATAACATAGTGGAAGATCTTGCTCAGTCTCGTTCTGCTATGTTAACGCTTGAGGTATTACAAAATTTTCCCTCCCAGAAGCAGGATTTACTGTCGGCAATAGGTGGAGTAGATCTAGTGGATTGTAATATTGTGGTTTTTAATCACTCATGATATACACCACAATTACCATTGCAATTAGCTTGTCTAAATCAGGTTAAAGCTCTCAACAAAAATATTCATCGAAGTATCATAGATGAGGGAGCTTTTACTTGTATTATGTCAATGAGCTGCTGTAAAACACCAGAGTCACCTATGTTGTCAAGATCACCAACCACATTGAAGGCTTTTGATGGAAGAACTTATACTTCATGTGGGATTTTAAATAATTTGCAGGTTGAACTAGGGGCATAACAGTAACTGTTGAGCTTGAGGTTGTTGATGGACCCCTTGACTACAACATTTTACTGGGAGGACCATGGGTTTATGCTATGGCTACTATTGTTTCAATGTACTTCCATACAATTGCATTTCCTTATAAAGGTGGAATAACAATTATCGACCAAACATCATTTTTTGCCTCTAGTTCTCAAGTTATGGGAAGCATTCCATTTGTTAACGGACCCCAACTTTCACTTCAATCTGTTGGTGTAAGTCTTTTCAAAGATCCCTCCCTCATGGGTACTTTCACACTTCCTCCACCATTTGGAATGTCAAAAGTTGTGAAAGTCGAGACATGTAATATGTTATCCTCTGCTTCATCTGATTTAAAGAGGATCACCAATAGTATTGAAGATGAGAGTTTCACTGAGGTTACGCCACTAAGTCCTATCGAGCTCTCATAGCAATCAAATTTTCTTGCTTCTGTGGCATTTCCAGAAACACATTCACCAATTGTATGGGTAGATCGTTCACATGAATATAGTACTTCTTCCAATTCTTTTGCTTGTATACATTCTACAGATGGGGAAATCATCTAATCAATGATGATACGAGAAGAACCATGGGAAGGTAATCATGATTGCTCCCATCTTCCATATTCTAGTGAAGATTATTCAAATGAACTAGTACACTGTTCAATTGTAGATTTATTTTCGAATTCCGTTAGACTAGATTCAGTAGATTCTGAGCGTAATTTGTCTAACAGAGAAGAAACCATTTCTATAGAAATTTCTACCAAGCCTAACATTGTAGAAAACATTCATGTCAGAAAATCTTGTTCTCCTTTGGAACTCAATATTTACTGTGCTCTGTTTCGTGAGTTTAGACATGTATTTGCATGGTCTTATGACGAGATGCCAGGCATTGATTCAAGAATTGTTGAACATCAAATCAAAATGTACCTTGATGTAAAACTAGTACGAAAGTAGCTTTGACCTGTACATCCAAAGAAAGCTATTGCCATTAAGACAAAGGTTGAAAAATTTTGTGTGCTGGATTCATTTATCCTGTGCCTCTTACCGATTGGGTATCAAATATTGTTCCCGTGATGAAAAAAAAGGAATGATCCAGGTGTGTGTTGATTACCAGAATGTAAATAAAGCATGTCCAAAGGTCAATTATCCTAAACCCTTCATCGACCAGATTATTGAAGAATGTGCCAGATGTGAAATCTTTTCATTCATGGATGGATTGTGTGGCTACAATCAAATCAATATCCGCCTAGAGGATCAGTCAAAAACTACATTTATCTATCACTGGGGCACATTCGCGTATAGCAAGCTACCTTTTGGTTTGAAGAATACAGGGGCTACCTTTCAGAGCATAATTAACTATGCCTTCCATGACATTAAGAACATTTTGCAACCATATCTTAATGATTTTCCCACTCCTTCATGAAAGTGGACTGATCACCCACAGCATCTTAAAGCAATATTCTTACGGTTTCGACACTACAAAATAAGGCTCAATCCACACAAGTGTGTGTTTTTTTGTTGGCTCTAGTCGATTGCTTGGATTCATGGTATCAAAAGATGAAATTCGACTTGATCCAACTAAGATTTAGGCAATACTTGACTTGCCTCCTCCTTCGAATTTATTAGAGTTACAGAAACTTCAAGAGAAGGCAAACTTTTTGAGGAGGTTCATTCCAAAATATGATGAAATGGCTAAAGCTTTTACTCAACTTTTGAAGAAAGAGGTAGCCTTCCATTGGGATTAGGTTTCACATGCTTCCTTGCATGCTCTTAAAAAATCCCTAATTAGATTATCATTAATGTATGCCCCAAACTATCAACAAGACTATTACATGTACTTCACCACTGCAAACACAACCATCAGAATGGTTTTAGTCCAAGAAGAAGATGGAATAGAACATCCAGTATATTATCTGAGCCACAATCTCAATGATACAGAAAGGAAATATTCTTATGTGAAAAAGTTAACTTCAACAGCTGTTCAAGCTGTGCAGAGGCTTCGGCATTATTTTCTCATGCGTAAAACTACAATAATCTTTGATTGCAACCCTATGACATACATTTTGTCACGTCAATTTCTAGGGGGCAAGTATTCAAAGTGGATAGTTATATTGCAGGAAATTGATTTGGAATTTATTAAGTCTAAGTCAAAGAAATCTCTCGTATTTGTTGAGCTTCTCTCCGACTTCCCTCATCCTCCAACAATTTAACATCAGAAACATCAATCGTGGATGAGTCTTTGTTTCTCATTTCGTCAAGTGATCTATGGTATAGGAATATCCTGATCTATCTCCAAACCCAAGATTTCCGTCCTGATATGTCTCACTCTCAACAGTGATGTATACGATACCAAGACAAAAATTATATGATCATTGGTGACACACTTCATCGCCGTGGTATCGATACGATTTTACGTAGGTGCCTCACTCATGAGGAGGTCAAGAAGGATTTGAATGAATGGCACTATGGTACTTGTGGTGGACATTTGTCCGGATATGCAACAGCACAAAAAATTCTCCGTGTTGCATACTTTTGGCCAACAATAATCAAAGATTGCACAATTGCCATCAAAAGTTGTCACGAATGTCAGATTTTCAATGGAAAAGCTAGATTACCACCTGCGCCTTTGCATCCAATAGTTGTTTTTGGACCATTCACAAAATGGGGCATTTATTTCATGACATGTAACTCCAGCTCGACCGGGGGGCATGGGTATATTATAGTCGTCGCTGACTATTTTACAAAATGGGCCAAGGCGATGCCTACATTAAACAACACCAGCAAAACAGCTACATTATTTTTCTTCAACCATGTTGTTGACAGGTTTGGTGTACCATAGGCCATAGCCACAGATCATGGGTCGCATTTTCGCAAGCACATGATGGTTAAGTTAGCTTCCAAATTGGGATTGTCACATGATAGTTGTACTCCATATTATCTACAAGATAATGGACAAGTTGAGGCTATCAATAAGGTCCTTAAGTGCATGTTGCAATGAATGATTGGAGTTCACAAAAGAAATTGTTATTTAATCTTGTACTCGGCTTTGTGAGCATATCGGACCTCATTAAGAAATGCTACCAGATTCACACCCTTTCACTTGGTGTATGGTTTGGAAGCAGTCTTGACAATTCAATGTGAAATTTCGTCAGTCAAACTTGTAATTGACTTGTTGCCTGATACTTCTAAGGAAGAAGCACATTTCTTGGAATTAATCCATCTCGATGAAACCCATCATGATTCCGCATTAGCTAACGAAGCACACAAGAAATAGGTAAAGGCACAATATGATCAAAATGTCAAGCCTCGTGTCTTCTCAGAAGGTGACTTGGTCTTGCTTTATGATCAAGATTCTGATAAAATTGGACCAGGAAAATTTGGACCACTTTGGATGGGCCCTTATATTGTTAAGTGCATTTTGACAAAAGGTGCATATGAGTTAGTAGATTATGATGGAATTCAATTTTCTAAGCCTGAAAATGGGTTGTATTTAAAACGTTACTATGCTTAGTTAAGTATGGTAAAACTCATGTAAATATGCTTGGATTGCATGTGTAAGTGTGTTTCTTTTAGGGTTTTTATTTGGTTAGGTAATCCACTTCGTATTTGTTACGGATGTTGAACTTTTTGGAACCATTTGTTGGTTATTTCGACGGTGCTAGTTGTAGTACACAAAACCTATCTTCTACAGCATGGGCAACTTTTGCTCCAAGCGGCGAGTTAATGAGTTTTAGAGGGATTTGTATTGGTCAATTGACAAACAATATCGCTGAGTATAGTGTGTTGATTGAACTTCTCTTTGATGCCATTTCACTTGGCATCCATCAAATCATCATTAGGATACACTCAAAACTCATTGTGCTACAAGTTACTAGCGTTTATACTGTCTGAAATCTAGAAATTCATCTTATGTTCCTTAGAGTTCGTATTTGGAAAGGTATTTCTAGTTTATTCAATATCAACATATTTCAAGAAATATAAATACATTAATTGACTCTCTAGCAAATTATGTGATAAATAGACATTTGCAACATATGTAATGTAAATATTTTTAATTAGAATCATCAGTTGAATAGGATTGCATCACTCAGCCATAATAATACCTTGAAAGTAAAATTGTAAAAAAAATTTACAAAGAGTTTTTGTCCAAGACAAAAATTGGTCCTCTGACCCAAAAACTAAAATGTGTACAGAAAAAACATCTTAGTAAACTAGTGGTGCTCATGATAGCAGGTCACTGCCTGGGCTACCATGCGCAAGAGTTTCATCCAACTACCTGGTACATCAATGGTGTGGTGTTGCAATCGCATCAATAGCTCCTCGATCCGGACATCCAGAATACCCAGGGTTAATCCCTCTATGTGACCTTGCAATTTAGCTAGAGTCTTGGTCAAATCCATGTCTCGAAGAACTGCTCTCCCTATAGGTCTCTATGCTAGTCCAGCTACATCTCGTGGGTCTCCCATAGGTTGAACAAGTCCAATATATATATACATAAAAATTGATTTTGTTTAGTTTTGGATTTAATCAAAAAGACAAAAAATGCAAAAACTTAAAAGAATTCAAAAACACTTGGTCAAACAATTTACCAATAGCACGCCACATTGCTCCACCCGGTAATGGTAAATCTAGATCACCACAAAAATCCATTCCTGAATATGGATATTCTACGAAGGTCATCTCCTGTCGATTGAACCATTCAAAGAGTGTAGGGGTAAATACAATTGAAGAATGGGTGTTAGCCTCTGTCATAAAACAATAATAAATCCAAAGATAAATTAATTAATTAATTAATTATTCCTAGCCATTAGATGTGTCCACTTCTGCATCCATGGGTCTCTTGGTCCAGATAAACCCAGTGAAATGAGATATGGCTATAAGAGAGGTATTCTCTGCAAGGCAAAAGAAATCATGATTGATCCATAGCTGAAATTCTTGATCTTTTCTCTTTTCATCTTGGTCAGTTGTCCTTTCACAGATGAAAAGACAACCTCGCGCCAGTTGAACACTTTTGGCTCTAAACATTCTAAAGCATACTGCATGTATGATTTGTTGGCCAAATGAAGCATGGAACTGCCAGCCAATATGGCAATGGTAAAAAGGATTGTCCTTAGCGGTAAGTCACGAACATCCTTAATAAGTATCCTTCCATCTCTGCTAGGCTGGGCATTTGGCCTACAAAATTTTCGCACATAATCTTTCACTGGTCTACCCCCGTGGGCAAGACCTATTAGTGAAATGGGGGCACCCCACCTCGATAGTCCAGTTAGGAAGTATATATCATCAATGGTAAAAGGGACCTCCTTGTCTTGAATGTGAAAAGACTTATCAGTCGGATCCCATGATTGAATAAGAAATATTAAAAGATCCATCTATTGTCGCATGTTGGATAACTGAAAGTACTTGAGTAATCTACAATTTCTTAGGGCCTCAACTGTTCCCTGATTACTCAAAGCTATGATATCTTGTTCTTCATGCTCTCATTCTCTCCATATGATTACCATTTCAGATTCTTGAATTAGAAAAAGAATACCTAAGGACTTCAAAACCCTAAAATGTTCTTGACTAAAATAGGAAATAAATAGAATGAAATAAAAGAGAATAGAATCATATCCTACTTGGTCCAATCAGCACAAGGAATGATCCCTTCAATCCTCCGCAATCAACTAGTGAACTTCAGGAAGAAAACTACTCCAAAGATCAAAAGGTAAAAATAAAATGGTGAGAATGAATGGTAAGAACTAATTTTTATGTTTAGTTCTTGCACATTAATCGAGTAGACATTGGTTTTCATTCGTTTAATCCATGAACATGTATTGTTTAATCTTTTGATGGAATCTTGAGCAGGATTAACAATTGGCAAGAAGATATGACGTGCTTACATGTAAATGGAGCATCTTTGACCATAAAGAAAACTTTTATCGCTTTTTTGAGCTTTGTTAAAAATGAAAAAGGAACCCCTTTGGAGTCCTCTTTAAGCTCTTTTCAGACTCTCTAAACGTGAAAAGATTGATGAGTGCTTGTCGTTTCTAGCTTGTTAATAGATCAAAATCAATATCTACTCAGTATAGTTTTACCCCTTCTTCGGGCTGAGTTAGATTAACTATGAAAAAGGTACTTGTTGGTCAAACATGATCAATAGGTTCTCTCTTGTATTGTTTTATGCTTTTTCAGACTTGAGAGACAAATGTACGAAAAATAACTTGTAGATTCTTCTTTTAGTCCCTTTTCAGACTCTCTAAATGTGAAAAGGATTGAGTTATCTTTACCGTTAAACTCGTTAAAAACATTTAATAGCTACAAACTTGTCCATCTAGACAAGACAAAGCTTCACCTTCGCTAGACTCATTAAAACATCAAATAGTGGTGGATTCACCCGAAGGGTGAAATTATACAACAATCATATGTTATCCTCCTAAAGCTTGATAAAAAATAAAGAGGTACTAGTCAAAAATGACTGGGGAAAATGGGAAAAAGTTGGGGAAAATTTATGGTATTAGGTCACTCTTGAACATGACACTTTCACTCATCACTGTGACTATGTGGTCTGGGTCATTCAGCTTGATGGTTATCACACCATTGGTCTATCATACCATCCATCACTTTATTTTGGCTCAATTCTACCAATTCACTTTAGTGTCACTGATATGTTCAAGAGAAGTCATTCAGTTCAAACCTTCATCCTTTACAATACATTAAACCTTAATTTTCATGCCCGCCATTCCTGAACCTTGTGTCATCAGTCAATGTTTCATCTCCAAAATCATTTACCTTATTTCGTGTTGTTGATGTGGGATACGTCAAGGCCCTTCTTGATGAGTTTCTTCTTGTCAACATGAACACGTCATCCAAGAAGTTGACTTAGAAACACCGCTTCAGTACCTTGAAGCTTGCATTCATCAATGGCAGGTTTCTCACTTCTGGCGATAGGTTGACATCATTGGCCTTCGACTGAAATACTTCGTGTGGTGTTCGACATCAAATCATTTATTGACACCTTGCGAAATGTATTGTAGTACCTTGATCTTCATTACCATTATTAGTCATTCCTCTCGCGTCTGTTAATGACTTACATCGTTGGCTGGTAATTAGACGATGTCTCTCCATGTTAAACTTCAAATTATCTATTCACATGGTTAGGCTTGTACATTGAGTGAATATTGAATCAGATTGAAGACCTCGGATCTAGTTTCATCCATCCAGGCTGTGATATATTTTTCAGGAGTACTATATAAAATGTACAATTGCCTTATATTCATGGGCCTATATTTGTAGACAAATATATTTGTACATGTAATGAAAGTTTCTAAGTTGAGCATGGATATGCCTTCCGTCAGCGGATTCATGAGAAAAATCAAAGTATCATGATATTTGCATTATAAGTGATGCAAGTCTCCTTCCATTTTGAAACCTTCTCTCCAAGTGGTAAAGCATCTCAGTCGACATGTTATTTTGAACTTCATGCTTTAAGGGAGAACTGTTACAGGTCAATTTGGGCACATCAAACCCAGCTTCCAGATCTGTATTATTAGGGTCCATCTATCCCTAATTCAGTTTTTCTCATTCCCTAATGAGGTCAAACTATATCACTCTTTCTTCCCAAGAGTTTCCATGTCATCATTCATCCAAAAAATGCCCCTAGAGAGATCAGTGCATGTGGCCCTTTATCGGGCTATATTACAATGCAGGAATTGCACTGTCTAGGTGCACTACAGTGCAGTTGCCCTTTGCTTCACCTACGCTAAGTGATATTCATCGAATTTTTGAAATGAATCCATTGGATTCCTCATCCAATGGATGCTTCTTGAAGTTTCTAGATGGATTGAGCTCGCTTTTGGATGCAGAAGAGGATGAATGAACCCTAATCCATTATCCCTTCCTCCATGGAACCACTTCCCAAATTTGGCAAAGCATTCATGAAGGCCATTAATGGCTTAACCTCCTCCATTCAGCTATAAATTGACCAAGCATTCAAACGATTGTCTAGGTTGGAATTTCTTGAGCTAAGGAAATGTTTTTTTGAATGAGATTAGTAAGAGTATTGTAATGATGTAGAATTGTTGCTTCATGAGGAGAGAAGGTTTTGAAGCTGGAAGGATGAAACTGAATCAAGCATGAATCTTCATGGGTTGTGATCTTTCCTTCTATTAATAAATAATTCTAAGATTTTTCCATTCATGTGTTTATATGATGTATATCGTATTTTGGATTCTATGATATGTTTAGTTAACAGATCATTATTGTATGCTTTGGTGGGTTTCTGTCTCGGCTTGTGTGCAGGTACTTTCGAAGCGAGTTAAGAATAGAAAGTAGTGGTGAAATAGGTCAAAGGAGAGAGGGATCGAGCGAAAGTTACAGGTTGGTTCATTTTCTTCCTTCTCTTATCTGGTAATTATAGGAAAAGCAACTAATTACTTGGTCTATTGTTTCTAGACTCAGTACTAGGTCTAGAGGGTTAGGTGTTTAAAGAAACACTAAATTTGCCCAAAAAAAGCCTATTAAGACGTAGGCTCAATCTAGAGATTACTGCCAGAGATGTTCTAGCTACCAATAAAGGTCCTGAGCTGAAGGAAATTAATGGGTTTGGACTGACCACATGTACAAGGAAGTACAAATATGAAAAGGAATATGGCAATGTTGTTGTAATGTTGTAAGGTCACACACCTAGTTCCACTATGAAACAATTCATGAAGTATGTCTACCATTCCCATGGTGTGGATTCCATATGCATGAATTTACTTCCTTTGGGGTCTGGACCAGTCCATGTAGAGGTTTCCTTATGTAAATGCATTGCATTTCAGACAATCTCTGTTGCAGAGGAACATATATGTCAATACAGTGTATTATAGACAATACAAGAGATCACAACCATTCTTTCTCTTTGGATGTCTGGTACATTAAAAAGGCTATGATTCATGGTGCCTATTTCCATGTTCACATTGCCTAACAAATCACTGCCATGGGTATAAACAAGACTTGTTGCATGTAACTGAGAATGGGGCAGAATCCCCTACTACAGTCTATGAAATGCTTCATCACATTTCTTTGATATTGGAAGAAAATAGTTGTATCTTCATTCCAGTGCATCCAGCATCGGGTGATGATTGGACCAATAGAACACATTAAGCATGAATTCATAAAGAAAATTCAAGTGTAAATCCATGTACTAACTACTATATAGATGCTCATGAAATGACAAGCACTATGAAAACAAAGACACTAAAGCACACAAAAGCTTCATCCAAATTTCTAACTGATGAATTAGTAGACAACACGAGTATCTCTAGCATTGACATATTTTCTAGTTTGAATATCCCAACTACAAAAGTGCAAAATAATGCATATCAAACTCGATGTCATAGTGAGAATGTTAGTGAGTAAGAGGATAAAAGGATGAAGATTTGATGGCTTGGATCACCAAGTTGGTGATATGATTAAAAGGATTTTTATGGAGTGATTTGTTAACCAATTTTGGCAAGAGCTAATGAAGCTCAGCTTCATGATAATGGATGAATTGAGTTCTTCCAGTTATTCTACCATTCAGGAGACTACATCCTCTCCCATATTTTTAAGGCCTAAAATCTAAAGAAAATGCAACACAACTACAAAATTACATAGAACTTTGTCTTTGTATCATGTATGAATTCATTCGTCACATGATGCAGCCCAATCCTATGATTGCAAATTTTTTTGTTAGATTTTATATTTTAATTCTTGTGATATAAGTTTTAAATTTTAATTGGATTTTAAATTTTAATTGTTTAAAATATGTTTAATTTTTTTTTTCTATTTCTATGGATTATGGAACTTTGTCTTTGTATCATGTATGAATTCGTTCATCACTTGATGTAGCCAAATCCTGTGACTGTAACTTTTAAATTTTGGTTAGATTTTATATTTTAATTCCTGTGATATAAGTCTTAAATTTTGATTGCATTTTAAATTTTAATTGTTCAAAATATATTTAATTTTTTTCTATTGCTACCAATTATAGAGTACAATTTAATGTTTAAAAAAAATCTCTATTAAATTTAGCACAAACACAATAAATGAGTGCTTAAAGAAATTATGGAATAAGGTTGTGGAGTGTTATATGAATGACATAGAAGAAATAGGTACACACCTCCCATTACCTACAATTTATCCTCTACCCCAACATCATGCTTAAGGAAGCATGCTTATGATCTAAAGATGCCTTTACAAGGTTTCCATAACCATGCTTAAATGAAAAGGAATATGCCAATGATGATGTTGTAATGATTTTTTAATGTTGTCACATCACACGCCCAATTCCTCTATGAAGCAATTCATGAAGTATATCCACCATTCCCATGGTGTGGATTCCATATGCCTGAATTTCCTTCCTTTAGGGTGTGCACCAATTCATGCAGAGGTTTTCTTAGGTCAATGCATTGCATTTCAGATAGTCTTTGTTCCAGAGGAGCAAAGATGTCAATGCATCACATTCTTGACACTACAAGAGATCAAAACCATGCTTTCTCTTTGGATTCCAGGCACATTAAAAATACTCTAATTCCTGGTGCCTATTTCCATGTTCAAATTTCCTAACAAATGGCTTCCATGGTTGTAAACAAGACCTATTGCATGTCACTGAGAATGGGATAGAATCCCCTATTACAGTCTGTGCAATGCTTCATCATATTTCTTAAATATCGGAAGAAAACAATTGCATATGCATTCTAGTGCATCGAGCAGGCAATAATTACTGCACCAAGAAAACACATTAAGCAGCAATTCATAATGAAAATGCAAGTGGAAGTCCCTGTACTAACTACAATCTAGATTCTCCTGAAATGACAAGTAATGTAAAGAAAGAAAGAAACTAAAGCATATTGAAGCTGCATCCAAAGGCCTAACTGAAGAATTAGTAGACATCACGAGTATCTCTAGCATTGACATGTTTTCTGGTTTGAATATCCAAACTGCCAAAGTGCAGAATAATGCATATCAAACTCCAGCTCATGGTGACAACGTTAGTGAGTAAGAGGATCAACAGACAAAGATTTGATGGCTTGGATCACCAATTTAGTGATATAATTAATATGATTTTTAGGGAGAAGTCTGTAAGAAGAGGTTGGAAAGAGCTCATGAAGCTTACCTTCAAAATAGTGGAAGAATTGAGTCCCTCCAGTTATTCTAACTTTGAGAATATTGCATCCTCTCCCATATTTATAATGCCTAAAAGCGAAAGAAAATCCATCACAGCTACACGATTACATAGAAATTTGTCTTTGTATCATTTTAGATATTTTATGCTAAAGGAAACAAATTTGAATACTCCAAGGAACAATATGATAAAGAATTAAACATGCATATAACCTCTCAACCCTAACTTGAATTTTCAAAATTAAGCCGAAAATTGATTTTACATACTTGGTTGCCTACTTGGCATGGCTATCTGCTATTGCCTTGGCACAATTTGAGGTTAGTGAAGCTAAAGTTGTAGAAGAAAGTAGAAATATCCTAATGTAGTACCTACTTGGGTAGGAAATTTAGCAATATTTGCTACAAGCCTGTTAAGAGGTAGGCTCAATCTGGAGATTAGTGAAGAAAGATGTTCTTCCTACCAATAAAGGTCCTAAGCTAAAGGAAATTAATGGGTTTGGATGGACCACATGTATAAGTAAGTCTAAAGATGAGAAGAAGTATGGTAATGTTTCTACTGTAGTGTTGTTGTCATGTTGTCAAGTCACACACCCAATTCCTCTATGAATCAATTCATGAAGTATATCCGCCATTCCCATTGTGTGCATTCCATATGCCTAAATTTCCTTCCTTTAGGGTCTACACTAGTCCATGCAGAGGTTTTATTATGTCCATGTATTGCATTATGGATACTCTCTGTTGCAGAGCAACAGAGATGTCAATGCATTGCATTCTAAACAGTACAAGAGATCACAACCATGATTTCTCTTCAGATTCCTGGAACATTAAAAAATAATATGATTCCTTATGCCTATTTCCATGTTAAGGTTACCTAACAAATGGTTGGCATGGGTATAAATAGGACCTATTCAATGTCAATGAGAATGGGACAGAATCCCCTACTACAGTCTATGAAATGCTTCATCAAGTTTCTTTGATATTTGAAGAAAAAAATTGCATTTTCATTCTAGTGCGTCCAATAGGTAGTGATGACTCAATTGAGCAAACACATGAAACACCAATTCATAATGGGAATGCAAGTCAAAATCCCTCTACTAACTACTATCTTGATGCTCCTGAAATGATAAGCACTGTGAAAACAAAGACACTAAAGCATACTAAAGTTGCATCCAAATTTCTAACTAATGAACTAGCACACATCATGACTATCTCTAGCATTGACATGCTTTCTAGTTTAAATATCCCAACTGCCAAACTACATAATGATGCATATCAAACTCTAGGTCACAGTGACAATGTTATTGATTAACAGGATCAATGGATGAAGATTTGATGGCTTGGATCACCATGTTAGTCATATAATTAATAGAATATTTAAGGAGCAGTTTGTAAGGATAGGTTGGAAAGAGCTCATGAATCTAAGTTTCATAATAATGGAAGAATTGAGTTCCTCCAGTTATTCTACCTTTGAGAAGACTGCTTTCTCACCGATATTTTTAAGGCCTAAAAGCCAAAGCAAATGCAACATAGCTACAAACTTATATATAACTTTGTCTTTGTATCATGTATGAATTCCTTAAACTTCAATTAATAGGACTTCAAACTTAGATGACTGACAGTCCTAAATACCCTTTGCAAAGATCAAAATGATGTGGACTTTATTATGAGTGGACGAGGGCAACAAACTTTGAATGATTTGTTTTCACAGTTTCAAAACCCTGGGATTGATTAAAATTAGTTTTTCCTTATACGACTAAATCTATAATTAGAGAGTTTGTCAGCATTCAGATCCTAAGGATTGACCCTTGTTGGATTTTCATATCTATAGATGGATAGAAGTTACTGAGCATGATATTGGTTGTCCTTTTTCTTTTATTTCTTTGGCATTTGAGATGAGAGGGATGGATTTTATGGATGTGAAGTAGTCATAATCATTGATCCAGTCTGAAATCATCTTATAAGAATGTACACTTAAAAATTTGTAGCCCTATCTTTTCCGTTCTATGAAATATTATACTTTTTTTCTCTTAAATTTTGTGGTTTGTTTTTTCTAACTGATAGGCAAGCACAAACTATACCCCTTACATTTTAATGTGTTAATCCATCATCCAATTGAATGAGAATCCCAAAGTGGTTATCAGATCTCTTATCAATCCATACATGGGTACAAACTTACATTAACTTTGTCTGTGTATCATTTTTCATATCAAGTTCTTTTTGGTTACAAATTTAAATGAGTGATATTAATATTCCTCTGCTTCTTATCCATCTACATCTACTTGGATTCCCAGAAATATCAAGCATTGGGCCGAAGGTGTAGCCCAAAAAATCTTAGCCCATTAATACATTTGGGAAGAGATATTGTACTCAAGGCAATAAATTTGAATAATACAAGGAGTATGCATCAAAATTGAACCTAGAGAATGATGCTGAATTTAAACCTAGAGTGAAACTTTTAAGGAAATAGACATCAAACCATTGTCATAGATTCTAAGACTAGAAACCCTCTGTTAAAGGCTTAAGTTATTTAATACGAAATTAAAGTTATACGAGAAATAAGTCCTTTTTTCGATTTAGTTCTAGATAAAAAATTTTCAAACTGCAGTCTAATTGGGGTTAGACATCTCAGAAGCATAGCGACAACGTCTACTGTAGTTAAATGAGTTGGATGAATTCTGAAGAGATGTTGTTCAACAAATCTTTTCGTTCAACAATAGCACAAGAAGTGGCACGACAAGTTGATCAGAAAAAAGTAGTTCCAACCAGGTGATTGGGTACTCCTTTATGAATCTAAATTTAAACAATTTGAAGAAAAATATTATACATGCTGGATGGGACCTTATGAAGTGATTAAATATTATGAAAATGGGGCAATACAGGTTAAAACTATTGATGGATGAGAACTAGTACTCCTTGTGAACGGGCATAGACTTAGATTTTATTTTGAGCCCCTCACAAAGGAAGATTGTATGCAGCATGTACAACAACAATATGAACTAGAGATATTAGGTGGTTGTGCAAACTTATTGTAAATATTATTCTTTCGTTTCCAAAAATAAAATAAAATAAAAATAAAATCCAAAAAAATGACAAAAATGAAAAATAAAAAAGAATCTTTTGCCTGTGGTTGTGAAAATCAGTTTACTGACATGATCATAGAAATATCAACGGGTTTTTAAGTTTCTTTGTGCAAAATAATGATTAAGACCTAATCCCTTAACCATGTTTGGACAGCTGACACTGAAAATATTATGCAAGTAACAACCGATTCCCGCTCCAGTTATTTTGGTTCAACACCATTTGGCAAAATTTGAGGTGAAAATATGCCTTTCTTCTCATTCCTTTTTCACAAATTTCCCTCTACAATTTTTTTTCCTCCCATTGATATTGACCATCACTTTCTTCAAAATGAATTTTCCCTTTCTGATTTTGTTTTTCCCTTCTTTTCCTAAAATATTTTCCCTATCCATTCTCCTTATGTCCCTCTTGGATTGGTCTCACTCTTGAAATCCCTGATGATTTCCTTCCCATTTTAGAAGTTCTCCTTTGTCCCACTTCTTTCTTCCCTGATGAATGAGATTCTAGGGTATGATGAAGTATCAAAGAATTCATGGATTAGATTAGAGAGAGCATGATAGTACGGGGAGCTGGCGAATAAAACTCCTTGGAAACTATAAAAAAAAAAAAATAGATTGAGCCTTTACCTTATATTTTTATTAGATACTTTTTTAGATATGTGCAGCACTTATGAGTACATGAACACCAATGTTCCCTAGTGCAGGGATGCGCATCTTAGTGCAAGGACCTCATAATTCATGGTGCAGGGATATGCACTATTGTGCGCTTCTGAGTACAGGGATATGTATTTCAGTATAGGAACATCAATATTCTTGAGTGCGAGAACGGGCATTTTAGTGCAGGAATCAGAGGACTTCTCGGTACAATAACACGTGTTGTAGTCTGGGAATGCATGCTTAGAATGAAAGATCGTCTAGGAACAGGGATTCTATTTGGTACAAGAACCTTGTTGCAGGCATAAATGGTTGCATTATTTTGAATCATAAAATGCAATGATGTTTTCTACATTGGATTAAACTTTCATCTTATCGTCATTTAATAGGAAATACATTCTTAAAGTATAAAGGAAGTTTAGATATTAAATCTTACCTCGATTTAAGTATTGTATGCACCTTATGTGAAATTGTGATGTAATTGGAAATATGTGTGAAATATTTTCATGATATGACATTCACCCTTGAGCCTATCAATAATTAATGATCAACCTGATACCATATGATACCTTGTGTTGTTTTGATAGTGAAACCCTTTCCATCATTGTTTATTTTACCAATCATGATTATCCTATGTACATTACGATCATGCCCACATTTGCGGCCTTTTCAAGATTGAATTTCTCATAATGAAGGCTTGGTAATTAAAGAGCACTGATATAGGGGCATGCAATTTATTTCACAATCATGAAATCCCTTAGACATATTGCAAACTTTTTTGTTTGGTACTCTTAAGTATCGTAAAGAAACAAGTGCAATTTTGAGCAGCTATGGCACCTATTCAGATAGAGCCTTGGTCCATAAAGGAGGTAGAGCAGATGGTGGAGTACACGAAAACTTTATCTTTGTTACAGGAATTGGGATTTCTCCCCTTCCTAATCAAATTTGACTGTGATGACTCAATTGTCATGCTCGAATTTTCTCGCACATTCAATGGGAGTATAGCCAAAGTAGGGTCGTTGGAATTTGAGTTGACCAAACAGTCCATATCACAAGCTACGGGGTTAGAAGCTACATGAGAGGAATGGTCTAAAAAGGAAAATATTGAGGAAATATCTTGGGGCTAGTTTGAGATTGACAAAAATCAAAATGTGGACATTAAGGTTGGATTACAAGGCAATCTGATGGTAGAAAAGTGGCAGCATCTATTGTACATCTTGGAAAAATTCCTCACCTTTGAGGGGAGGTATTCATTAACTTTCCTATACCATATTCGGTTGCTACTTCATTTCAAATCAGATAAGATGATCAAATTTCTTTATTCCTTGTTGAAATGTTTAGATAAGATGTCAAAAGGTGTTTAAAAGAGTCGAGAAAGTCAATTTAGGCATAAACTGTGTCATTATGGTTTAATTACAATTTTAATTAAAAAAGAGTTAGAGGGAAAGGAGACAACTTGGGAGGATTTTCTGAAATCATTCCAACGAGAGGTTACAACGAAGAAGTGGTGGAAAAATGGAAAATTTATTGAGGGGAAGCCCGACCAAAAAATGAAATGATTAACCCTGCAGACTAGGAATGCCTCGAAGACTAAAATAAATAAAACCGGGTCCAAGAAGTCCGTGCTTGAGAAAGAGAAGGAATTGATAACTGAAACCCATCACCCTTCAACGAAATTAAATAGGAGGTCTATGAAGAAAAGAGGTGCATCCTCAAAAGGAGCCCACACTGTATCACCTTATCCAATAAACATTGATGATTCAGAGGAATATTCCCCCTCCGTAGATAACCCCTAGTCTAATTCACCAATTAAAAATAATCCCTCTCTTTTACCAAAGGCCGTAGTCCATTCTGTGTTTAGTATAGGTTATGTGGAAGAGGAAATTAACACTCCTTTGGAAACCTTAATTAAGAAAGTAAATAAAAGGAAAACGTCTCATATACATAGTGCAAGTGCAGGAAAGGAGCCAAGAGTGAATCAAATTGAGGGTGCTATTCCTCATAGTCTCAAAACACAATATAAAATTGCCCTCGATGACACTTGTACTTCTCATTAGTTAATTGCTGAAGGGATTCTGATACAAGAAGAACCCAATAGGGAAGACCCTTCTTTCTATATGCACAACCAGGTCAAAGAAATGAAACACTGAGTTTATAGAATTGAAGTGCCAAACTATTCTATGAAATATGAGAATACAATGGTGTAGAGAAGGAATATTGAATTGGTGGAAGATGTCAGAGAGAGGAAGCAGTAGGAAAAGGTATGGAAATATTGAGCATCGAAGTTCTACATTCGCCTTAGGAAAGTGATCGAACAACTCCAGGAGGCTCACAGTAAAATGTCAAGGACAGTGAAGACGAGGATTAATATTCAAATTCAGGATTAAAGGGAGCCCTCCATGCTATTTTTTTGCAAACGGTAAGGTTGTGTGATGAGACAAAATGAACTGGGGATGGGAGGATGTTGGTCATCACAATTGCCTTATTTTTAACCTCCATTTTACCCAATGTTAGTGTCAATATTTGCATCCTACCATTAGTGATCAAAAATACTCTTTTCATATCATTTTAAGGGTCAGATTAAGAAATTTTTGTCATTCCACTAGGTCATGCAAAAACAATTAGTCACTGATGGTAGTCCTAGTCCAAAACGATCACTCTTCCCTAAATTTGATTACTTGATGGCATAGTTTCATATGTTGTTGACTATAAATCATCCATAAAGTTATTTTTATCATGCCATTTGTATCAGCCATGAGGTCATTATGTCGTCTTGAAATTCAGTCCTTCAAGGTCTCATTAGGACTTTAGGTTTTTTCAAGGTTTCATTAGGTCATTAGGGTTGCCAAAATTCCATTCCATTGCACAATACCAACATGTAAAGGGTGATCAAATAACATCCCTTCACCATGTGAAGATGATTTCTAAATAGAAATCCTTATTTCATTATGTAATTTTATGTCCTTCAAATGTAATAATTTCACCACCCCAAGCTGTTAACTCACTGTTCCAAACATGCAAGACCATCAAAGGGTCAATTTTTCAAAGGAAATAGTCAAATGAAAGGGTAAACTTTCAAATGGTTGAGTGCATGCCAAAGGGAGTTGTTTTTTTCCAAGGGTGTCCAAATCATCATTTTCCACAAGCACTAAACCCTAATTTCCTCACACATTGAGCTAGGGTTGGCTACGAAATCAGAGACATCTTAGTATATGAGGCATAAGGGATGTCATTTCAGCGAGTATGAGGCCATTCCAACTCATATACATCATGTCTCCATCATTTTTCAATAAGTCATTCCAAGGGACAAATCATTTGCCACACAGAGGGCTGGTTTTTCTTCAAACTATGTTTTAGACCAAACAAGGAAGAATTTGGAAAAAGTAAGAGAGGTTTTTATCTACATTAGGACAAGGAAGAAAAACCTCCTTCACATTTTCAAAAAGTGTCATGGTTTTAGAGAAATGTCAAAAATATAGTTGCCTCAAGAGAGTTGATGCACTTCCGGAGTGACCTTAGGAAAATCAAGCTTTCTCCTAGATGAGTTGACCAAATGACTTTCTTGATGAGTCAAATGATAACTAGACACAAAGCGATTTCCAATGAGATATCATGAGCTCAATCTGTAGTTGAGGAAGGCCTCCACAAGTTGATTGAAAGAGCACTCAACATTTTGGCAACCTCATTCTGCACATTTTGACCAGCCTTGGGAGATTGAACTTTTGAAAGGGTAATTGAGCTCCAAATTGAAAAATTCAAGATGTTCAGGAAAGTAGACTCACAATATTTCCAACAAGCTATCCCATGCTCAATGTGGACATCACGAAGGCAGTCAAAAGTGATCTTGAAGTGGCACTGTGCGTTGAGAACTCGACACTATGCGTTGAGGCCAGTGCTGTGTGTCTGGAAAAATTTCCCAGTGTAATTTTACACTAGCGTCGCACTTCTAGGGTGGCACTGCGCGTCTATGCATCAGCACTGTGCATTGAGCAGGAGGGCTAGAAAATCCTAAAATCTTCATACAAACCTCAAATTTTCCCTCTCTCACCTGCATACAAGTAGGTTGACCTCCTTTGCTGTAGTTTTGGTTTGAATATCAACATCATAAGCATCATTCTCCAGGATAAATATAAAACCCTAAAAATCTCCCTAGTGATGCCTAAAACCCTAAACCTTCATTGTTCCTCCTATCACCTATCACTACAACTCTAAACTCTTTCCCTATCCCCTTATCCCTTTATCCCTTTATCCCTATTCCATATCATCTTTATCCCTTTATCCCTCTTCCCCAAGGGAAATTTCTCAAACAAAAGAAGCCCTCCCTCTCATTTTATGATTCCTACTCCCTCATTCATTTTATAGCCCATAAGGTCATCTCCCATCCCCTCACTCCTAAATCACTTTGACTCATTCCCTTCATACAACCTCAAATACTAAAACAAATTCCTAAAACCCTCATAGCCTCTTTAGCATTCGCACAAGCTCACTCATAATATCAAATCCTAACGAGCTCACCTCCCCTTCCCCTACATCTATTCACCACAACTCGTTCGGTAATTACCTTCTCTAGGGTTTCAAGGTTTCAAAACTCAACCAACATGGACACAGAGGACAAAGATTATGAGGAGGAGGAAAACAGTGGCAGTGAAAGCTAGGCTAAGGTGGGATCTGAAAAGAAAAAAGGAGGATGATAGGCTTAGGTTTCTTGCTGAAGATTCCTTGGCTCATCAGTAAACTTGATGATTGTGTTTCTCACGAATTTTGAGCAAGTTTGGGAGAATTTTTGTCATTTTTGAATTTTAAAATTATACACACAGAAAAACTACCTAGACGCTCGGTGCCACTGGTGTTGCGCTTTTCCTAGTGGCACTTAATGAAGAAATGGTTTACATTTTTGGATTCATAGTGATGAGGACATGCACCCTAGAAATTTTCAAAGTTTTTGGGGTAGAAACTGGTCCACCAAAAGGTCACAAAACACCCTAAAAATGACCTTTCTGCCACTTTTTGGACACACAGAAGAAGTCTTTGGAGAATAAAGTTTTGAGGGATCAAATGAGCTTCAAATGCAGAAATTCTAGTTGGTTTGGAGAGTATACCTTATACCTTTCCAATGAGTTATCATGGGCTCAATTTCGATGCCGGGAAGGCCTAAAAAAGGGACCAGAAAATGGCGTTGCACGTTGAGCCAATGGCTGTACGTGTAGGGCAGATTTTTCTCAGGATGCCCATTTTTCCAGTTTTTGACTATGATCATGGATTCTCTCTGATGGATGATGATTCACCATTTTAAATTATGACTTGGAATGTAAATATGATAGATAAATATTAATAGAGTGTAGATTCATTGCCTTAGAAGTTAGTTTGATCTCAAATGAATCAGTTTTTCACTTTTAAAGGCAAGTTGTTGAAATGCCTATATTCTTGTTTCTTGTTCAATATTAGTTATATCAGATCCTCCTCTTAGGGATTCGACCCCTAAGGATGGGAGGATGTTGAATTCATGTTTATATCTTCTTCTTGTTTCTCATTGTAAAGGGTTGGACTCAGCTGGATGCTCAGACCTTGATTGTACACCTTTTGTAAGTAGTTTAGTAGGAGATTAATAAGAATTATAGTTATTTTTATGGGATCCATGTGGTATGGAGTGTTAGTACACTTTCTTCTTCTGTGATCATATGCTAATGTGTTTTATGTATTTCGTTAATCATTTCATTACTTCTAGTTGAATGTTTTCAAGTTGAAAGGTAGAATTCATTACATCAGTGCTCTGCCTTGGGAAATGTTTTTTGCAGTCTAGGAAGGATCCATGGTTTTCACATGCTCTTCTTAGCCTCTCACCAGTTTTAAATATCTCACCCCATCAAGCCCTTGAGTGCTAAATCCTATCCCTACCTTTCCCCATTGAACATCCTGCAATTCTGACCTAGTTCCCTAGACCTAAATTGTTCAGCTCCTCTTGATTTGGCAATACCCCTTCAAGAAACCAATCAAAACTTCGTGGTACTATACCTAGCCTAAAATCCTTTTCCTGATCCAATCATCTTGGCTGAGATCCTTACCGATAGAGCCCTCTCCCAGCCTAGTAGGGTTAGCTACTTGAGTAAGCATGGTTTATGGTTACCCTGGCATTGCCTTCCTTCAACCTGAGGTTCAATCCAGGTGATAACATAGTGGCGACCATACTGGGGCACATAGTTTTATGTTCCTCAGCAAAATCTATCAAGTTCATATCTCATTGTTGAAGGTGGACAATGATCAGACACCAGAGGGATGAAATAATTCACCTGGTGATTCTAAATCAGTTTTGAGATCATATCCAAGGACTCAACTCGAGGATGAACCCGACCAACAAAAACATGAAAGGACAATATGGAAAGATCAGGTATTCAAGTTGGAATTTCATGCAAGACATTATGTTATTTGCTATAAATTACTTCTCTTTTCCCGAGAATGTCAAGAAGCTTTACAAAGTATATTATAGTTGAGAAAAGATCCTAGATCCGCATTTGATTCTTTCCCTTTGAAGATTGTGAATAAAAAATATTCATATGCCTTTGATCTTGATCAAGACGCTTCTTCCGAATCTTATGATGACCATCTTCAAACTGATGAGCCTCAAGAGATCAAGAATAATTCTATAGCTTTTGTATATACTCCTATACCTTGTAAAATTCCAGATTAATACAAGCCTCTGATTTTACCTCCCATATCTCATGCTTTCCCTAAAAATCATTACCTATATCTACCAAGATTTGATGGTGAATGTGACAACATCACTGCTGAGAGACATGTACTAAATTTTGAGTTTTTCCTAGACCTTTTTGAAGTTCATAAAGAGGATGTCAGTATTAGGCATTTTACTCTTTCTTTGCAAGGAAAAGTCAAGAGTTAGTTCAAAACCCTTCCTGATGTGAGAATCTCAGATTTCCAACAGTTCTTCAAAGTTTTCCTCAACAAGTTGGTGGTGAGATAGAACCCTTTCTTGATTCTAGAAGAGTATAACTAGCTAAGAAGATAGCCAAGGGAGACAGTACAACAATTTTCTGCTAGATTTAACCAAGCTTATTGTTTGATGCCTCTTAATATAAGAACTCCTCCTGATTCAGCTCTCTTGCATTATCCAGAAGCCTTTGATCTAGAAATGGAGTTTCAACTAAGAGAAAGCAACCTTGTGACACTTGAAGAGATGCAAAACAATGTAGTAGATGTAGAGGCTAATCTGCTGATTAGAAGGGAAAAATTGAAGGAAGAAGAGAGGAAGAACATAGATCTAGAGGGATCGACATCTTTATAGGCAAAGCTCGATATTTTGGTAAGTGCAGTGGAAGAGATGATGCGAAATATCACCACAAGGAATGAGCATGGTGTTGGAGGCCATGGCTCACTGATTGAAGAAGAGCAAGTGGCTGATGCAAAACATTTTCTTTCTTATCCCATTTTTCATAGATCTAATAATGTTTGTTTTATAGATCATCTTGGAGAAGAGATATCTATTGATCTGACATGTATGCTTGATGATGTGCTTCATACTGATGATTTGCCCAAGTTTGATCGGTATGATGATGATTATGTTCTCCAAACAGAAGCTAATCTTGTAGACAAATCTGCAGTTGGTTTGTGGAAGGAGGAAGTTCACTTTCAGTAGCTCGAATATAGTGATCAACTGATGCATATAAGCTATGGAAGTGAGGAGGAAAGTGCAGAAAATTTTGAAGTAAGAGAAGGATCTTTTCTTCTTTGTTTTACTTCATTTTAGTTCATCAGAGACAACTTTCGTGCAATCAGAAATCAACTGTCGATAAGTTTTGATCTTGACTATCTAGAGGGCAATGAAATCCTTGTTCAAGACTCTCATATCTATATTTGTAGCCCCCGAATGCCATTGAATGTTAGGCTGTAGATGAAGACTTGGAAGCTAGAATGTATGATCGAATGATGCAAGATGATTATGTACCATTATGTTTTGAATCATTCAGTTTTTGAAGGGAAATTTGCATAGTATATCTTCAATAAAAGATGATCAGCCTCTAGAAAATCATGTAATCTCATTGGAACCAATAGAAAATGGGTTGCAAGAGTCCTTTCAAGTTTTTCATATCCAATAGCTAATGTGTTGGATGACGTCTGCAGTCAAAGTCCTTCTCCATTAGCTAACTTTGAGCTGGGAAAATGTATTGATACAAACTTGATCTGGCAGCTAGTTTCTTTGTCATTTTTAGTAGGAATCTCATCACAAAACTCAGATGAAAATTCGCATTCATGGTATGAGGAGAAGCAAAGTAATCCATTGGATGGGCTATGTCTGAGTGCACATGAATTTCAAGATCCTTATGCAATATTTTTGGAGTCTGATCGAGAATCCACATTATTCAATCGGGGAAAATTTGGATTTATTTACAAGTTTTCATGGGAGTTGCGTTTTAGTAGTTCTCTCTTCTTGCTCATAAACAAGCACTTGTGAAGAATTCAAACAAAAGCTAGAATGCTTACCTAGCTGCATTGGTTGTTTCATTTCACTTGATCAGGTGATGAATGGAACAGTTAGAGTAAGTTTTATTGAATAAACTCCATTTTGAGCATCTTTTCTAGCTTTTTGGTTGTGTTTTAATATTGACTCAGTTTGTGTCATAAGGTCGTCAGTTTTCAGTCATGCATTTCAATTTAAGTTTTTGACCATATTGGGCCACATGGTTAGGCACTTGGTCTATGGTGTTCTTGACACCTCCAAGGAACTACCATCCCAAATAAAGCCAATGTTAGTTTTAGTATTTGCATCCTACCATTAGTGATAAGAAATCCTCTTTTCATATCATTTTAAGGGTACGATTCAGAAATTTTTATCATTCCACTAGGTCATGCAAAAGAAATTAGTCACTAATGGTAGTCCTAGTCCAAAAACATCACTCTTCCTTAAATGTGATTACTTGCTGGCACATTTTCATATCTGGTGGACTATACATCATCCATAAAGTCATTTTTATCATGCCATTTGTATCAGTCATGAGATCATTATGTCGTCTTGAAATTCAATCCTTCAAGGTCTCATTAGGTCTTTAGGTTTTTTCAAGGTTTCATTAGGTCATTAGGGTTTCCAAGGTTCCATTCCATTGCATAAGACCAACAAGTAAAGGGTGTTCGAATAACATTCCTTCACCATGTGAAGATGATTTGTAAAGAGAAATTCTTATTTCATTATGTAATTTTATGTCTTTCAAATGTAATAATTTCACCATCCCAAGCTATTAACTCAGTGTTCCGAAGATGCCAGACCATCAAAAGATCATTTTTCAAAGGAAATAGTCAACTGAAAGGGTAAATTTACAAAGGGTTGAGTGCATGCCAAAGGAAGATGTTTTTTCCAAGGGTGTCCAAATCATCATTTGCCACAAGCACTAAACCCTAATTTCCTCACCCGTTGAGCTAGGGTTGGCTATGAAATCAGAGACCTTTGAGTATATGAGGAATAAGGGAGGTCATTTTAGTGAGTATGAGGCCATTCCAACTCATACACATCATGTCTCCATCATTTTTCAATAAGTCATTCCAAGGGACAAATCATTTGCCACACATAGGGCCGGTTTTTCTTCAAATTATGTTTTAGACCAAACAGGGAAGAATTTGGAAAAATTAAGATAGGATTTTGTCCAAAATAGGCTAAGGAAGAAAATACTCATTCACTTTTTATACTGGTGTCATGGTTTTAGAGAAGTGTCGAGAATACAATTTCCTCACGAGAGTTGATGCACTTCTGGAGTGACCTTTTGAAAATAAATATTTTTCCTAGTTGGGATGACCCAATGACTTTGTTTATGAGAGAAAGGATAGCTAGACATAGAGAGCTTTCCAATGAGCTACCATGAGCTCACTTTGGAGTTAAGGAAGACCTCCAAAAGTTGACTGAAACAACACTTTGCATTTTGGTTGCCCCATTCTGCACATTGTGACCAGTCTTGTTAGATTGAGCTTTTGACAGGGCAAATGAGGCCCAGATTGAAAAATTAAACATGTTCTAGAAAATTAGACTCAAAAATATTTCCAATGAGCTATTCCATGCTCAATTTTGACATCGAGAAGGAAATCAAAAGTGAGCTTGAAGTGGCATTGCGCGTTGAGAACTCGACTCTCTGTGTTGAGGCTGGCGCTATGCGTTTGGCAAAATTTCTTAGTGTAATTTTTTGCTGGTGCTAAGCTTCTAGGGTGGCACTGTGCATCTGTGCACTGGCACTGCACATTGAGAAGGAGGGCTAGAAAAGCCTCAAATCTTCATACAAACCTCAAATTTTCCCTCTCTCACTTGCATACAGGTATGTTGACCTCCTTTGCTACAGTTTTGGTTTGCATATCAACATCATAAGAATCATTTTCCAGGATAAATACAAAACCCTAAAAATCTCCTTAGTGATCCCTATAACCCTAAACCCTCATTTTTCTTCCTATCACTTATCACTACAACTCTAAACTCTTTCCCTATCCTCTTATACCTTTATCCATTTATCCCTATTACATATCATCCCTATCCCTTTATTCCTCTTCCCCAAGCACAGTTTCTCAAAAACAATAAGCCCTCCCTCTCATTTTATGATTCCTAATACCTCATTCATTTTCTATCCCATAAGGTCATCTCCCATCTCCTCTCTCCTAAATCACTCTCACTCATTCCCTTCATACAACCTCAAACCCTAAAACAAATTCCTAAAACCCTCATAACCTCTTTAGCAGTCTCACAAGCTCACTCATAAGCTCACACCCAAATGAGCTCACCTCCCCTTCCCCTACCCCTATTCACCATAACTCATTCCTCAATTATCTTCTCTAGGGTTTCAAGGTTTCAAAACTCAACCAACATTGACATAGAGGACAAAGATTATGAGGAGGAGGAAAATAGTGGCAGTGAAAGCTAGGCTATGGCGGGCTCTAAAAGGAAAAAAGGAGGATGGTATGCTTAGGTTTATTATTGAAGCTTCCTTGGCTCATCAAGGAACTTGATGATTTTTCTTCTCACCAACCTTGAGCAAGTTTGGGTGAATTTTTTTCATTTGTAAATTTTGAAATTCTACACACAGAAAAATTGCCTAGATGTGTGGCACCACTGGTGTTGTGCTTTGCTAACGGCACTTAATGAAGAAATGGTTTATATTTTTGGATTCATAGCGATGAGGACATGCAACCCAGAAATGTTCTAAGTTTTTGGGGGAGAAATAGTCCACCAAAAGGTCAAAAAACACCCTAAAGATGACATTTCTACCACTTTTTGGACACACATAAGAAGTCTTGGGAGAATAAAGTTTTGAGGGATCAAATGAGCTTCAAACGCACACATTCTAGGTGTTTTGGAGAGCAGCCTTGAATACCTTTCCAATGAGTTATCATGGGCTCAATTTGGATGCCAGGAAGGCATCCAAAAGGGACCAGAAATTGACACTGTGCTTTGAGCCAGTGGCACTGCGCGTAGGGAAGATTTTGCTCAGGATGGCCATTTTTCTAGTTTTTTACTATTATCATGGATTCGCTCTCATGGATGATGATTCAACATTGTAAATTATGACTTGGCATGTTACTATGATAGATAAATATTAATAGAGGGTAGATTCATTGCCTTATAAGTTAGTTTGAGCTCCAATGAATCAGTTTTTCACTTTTAGAGGAAAGTTGTCGAAATGCCTATATTCCTGTTTCTTGTTCAGTGTTACTTAGATCAGCTCCTCATCTTAGGGATTCGACCCCTTAGGATGGGATGAGGTTAAATTCATGTTTATATCTTCTTCTTCTTTCTCATTGCAAGGTGTTAGACTCAGTTGGATGCTTAGACCTTCATTGCACACCTTTTGTAAGTAGTTTAGCAGGAGATTAATAAGAATTGCAACTATTTTTATAGGATCCATGTGGTATATAGTTTTAGTATAGTTTCTTCTTCTGTGATCATATGTTAATGTGTTTTATGTATTCCATTAACCATTTCATTGCTTCTAGTTGGATGTTTTCAAGTTGATAGGTAGAATTCATCACATCAGTGCTCTACCTTGGGAAACCATTCACCATTTCATGTTTTTTGCAGTCTAAGAAGGATCCATGGTTTTTACATGCTCTTCTTAGCTTCTCACCAGTCTTAAAAATCTCACGCCATCAAGCCCTTGAGTGCTAAAGCCTATTCCTACCTTGCCCCATTGAACACCCTCCAATTTTGACCTAGTTCCCTAGACCTAAATTGTCCAGCTCCTCCTGATCCAGCAAAACCCCTTAAAAAATCCAATCAAAACTTCGTGGTACTATACCTAGCCTAAAATCCTTTTCCTGAGTCATCTTGGCTGAGATCCTTATGGAGAGAGCCCTCTCCCAGCCTAGTAGTGCTAGCTACTTGGCTAAGCATGGTTTATGGTTACCCTGACATTTCCTTCCTTCAGCCTAAGGTTCAATCCAGGTGATAACACCTAAAACAGACTACCTAAGCCCTTTGTTTTACCCTTGGAACCTCTTTATTCCTACACTTCTTCTAACCCTTGCACATATTCCTACACTACCTTAATGATTTTCAATTAAGGGTTATATGAGCTTAATTACTAATTAAAAATATTAAATAACCTATTTTCCTTTGAAACTTACATGTCTTCCTTCCTAAAGTATTTTGATAGAGTGAAACCATTAATCGATGTGTAAGATGGGGTTCGTGAATGAATATTCTTGTACCGTCTGCGTTGTTGCACTCACGACAAATGGAAGCATCAACATGGTTCGCAACCAAAGGCCACTATAGTTTGGTAATCCACTCACCTTCCTCACTAAAAGATTAGCAGCACTCTGTTGGGCTCGGAGTGCGAGGAAAATAAGGGATATGGAGGCTAGAGTTTCAACTGAATAATCTTGATTTAATTTGTTTGTTAAACATCCAAAAGCCCAAGATTATGCTTTTATTTTGACTTCTATTTCAGCCATGAGCCAATCAATATTCATTTAATCAAGGATTCTAGTAGAAATAGGTAGTGATACTCTGATGAAATTTTGGTTCATACTGTAATTTTTGAGTTGCCATAATTCTCGGCTTGATCCAGTAATCCATGATGCACATTTGTGATTACGGATTTTAATATAAGGAGCTATGTGAGTCATTTATTACATGTTCCAATATTTTATGTGATGCATTATTTGAGCAGTTGATTTTCTAGATCTCATAACAAGGAAATGAGCTAGTTAGCTAGGGCCCAGCCAGCCCATTTCGTTCTCCCTCTTTGATAAGGTGTGTTAGCTGTACTTTTGTATGCAAGGTTGGAGTAAGAAGTATTTCATTTCGTTTATATAGCTAACATATTTTTTCCTCCTTCATAAACTGCGTTACTCAGATCTGAGGTGTGAAGGTATGGGTGTGTTCATTTACTAAATATTATAGTAACATTTCTTTCCTTTGATAAGTAGTTTTATTTTTGCAAAAGTTTTGTTTTGGTTTACATGCACAAGTGTGCTTTACTTCTTCAAGTGATGGTTGCTTCTACCAGTGTATTTATTTTTGTAAGTGGATTTATTCTCCTTATGCAAGTGTGTTTCATTCCTTAGTATGAAAGTGTGTTATATGCAAGCACATTTTCCTTAACTTGGGGTTGATTGATTTGTATTTCCTTGAGCATTAATGAAATTTTGTCCATATTATGAGGATATGTGATTATTCTTGTTTTCTTGTGGGAATAGTTCAATTTAAGGCTGGAATTTAATGAAGGAACCTTTGAACTAAAACTTATATTTGATAAAAGTGGAGATCTGGTTAATATCACGACAATCATCTAGGAAATAAGGGATGCTTCATATTTAGAGTAAATGATCATTTTCAAATGAACGAGCTCTCTGTTGCACTAGATATTTCCTTTGACTTCTAAAGTACTTTTCACGTTCAAAAGAATGATTAGATAAGGAGTATTTTGATTATATGCAATTATTTCTCTGCTCTGGATTGCCTTGCAAGTTAATTTCTAGTTAGCACACTTTACATTTCATGCAAGTGGTAAGGATGCTCAGTACAAGAATACTGATTTCTTAGTACACGAATATTTGTTTCGGTACAAGAATCGATACCCTGGTACAATAACAGAGTACCCTAGTACAAGAGCCCAAAATTATTGTATGAAATCCAAAATACTTAGTGCATGAGCATAACATACCTCTGGTACAAGAACATCATTTTAGTACAAGAATATCGTTCTAGTGAGGGAACTCTATTCCAGTACAGAAACGTTGTTGCGGTGTAGGAACGATGATTCAGACCAAGAAGGAAAGCTCATAACAATGACAAATGAATTTCACAACCTAATTATTTCTCTGTCTTATGACCCCATTGAAATTTATTCTAAGATTTCTGCTTTTATTTCTTTCGTTGATGAGGATTGTTTATGTTGATTTGAAGGCACTTTCATTAAGTTTTTCAAAGTATTTTCCTTTTGATTCTAGTACCATAATTGTACCCATATTATTTTCTTTGTAATGTTTAGATTCTGCAAATGTAATTAGGGAGGATAGGAAAAAATTTGGTGAAATTTTATACCACTAATCTTGGAATTTATTGTGCTACACCTCTAAGCTTATGTAGCCCTGGGTTTATAATTAATGGTTGAAAGAGTTTTCTAAACTACAACTCCAACACCCAGCACTATTTTTCCTTATCTAGTTCACCAATCTCTTTCGTCTAGGGATCTACAGTAGTAGGAAGTTTTAGTTGCTTTCTCAATGCCTGTAGAGCCTCTAACCTACACCTCATCATCTACTATTACCTACTATTTTTCATCACCTATCTCTCTCTTTCACCTCATTTTCCATATAAAATCACCCAAATCATTACATTAGATGTCATTAAGCATGATCAAGTGAGATTTGCTAATGTGTGACTGTTTTGTTTAGATTTTGACATATTTACAGGCATTTCACAGCTCTCTGCTGATTCCACAGCTATCTAATGATTCTGCAGCCATCTGGAGATTCCGCAGCCTTTTTGTTGTTCTCAAGGTTCCACGTGCCATTTCGCCAAACGAGCCACATGGTTACTTAGGTATCAAGGTGCTCGAGGTTCCTGTGCCATTTGTTCAATCATCCACGTCATCTGTACCTCTGGTCAAACAAGGGCAAGATCCGGTCAACGAAGGCAGCTTAACGGTGATGTGTAAGCTGTTGGGTCATGTCAGCTCAAACGGTGGCTTGCCCGTGTTACGCAGGATGTGGGAGACATAATCCAACTCTGGATTCAATACCCATGACGACCAGGACCTCCAGCTCACCCACGCAGGCTCATGACGTGTTATTGCAGTTTTAATTATGCATAACAGTTTGTTTATTTTCAGTTTTAGCAGCACACATAGGCTATCCTTCAGATGCCTATAAATACTTGCGTCTGCGTACGCTTAAAAAAACTTTCACTTGCTGTATTTTTATGAACTTGTTCTAATTTTCGAGCATTCCCAAGACTTTGTTTTTATAGTGCTGTTCTAGCACTCTTAACTGTGAATTTCTGCACATGGAGTAATAGAAGCAGTGTTGTTTTGGAGCTTTCAACACTTTGAGTCTTCTTTGGGTTATGTGAATGGAGGGCCCCTGTTCATATTAGCCTTGTATAGTATTTTCATGTTCAACATTTTCTTTTCTTGATCTATGTACAACATAATTCACTTCATTTTAATTCATTTTGAATCCTTTCTTTTAAGCTGATAAGCATTGTTCTTTTGCAGGTTTTTGACCCGGGATTACTTGTGTGTTTATGTGTTTGCTTTATATCTAGTGGTAGTTTCAGTTGACAGATTTAAAGTTGCTGCCCCTTCATTATTTCCATAGCTAGTTTTTGGTTTTATTTCTCAAAACTGTCTGCTAACATATGAATGGTCTCTTACTATAAATTGTTTATCTTTTAGAGATCAGAATACTAATCACTTGCAGCTGGCTTTGGGTTCTTTCTAGACTAATCCTTAGCTACTTTCTAATCGTGCTTTACACAGTACTATGTGATAGAGGCAGAGAATTAGAAAGAGCAAAATATTATCACTAGTCTTTAAAGTAGATTTTCTCATTTTTATCATTTATTAGACTTACTTTTAGCTACTTCTTAATCGTGTCTTACACAGTACTATGTGTTAGAGGCAGAGAGTTAGGAAGAGATAAACATTATCATTGGTCTTTTAAGTGATTTTCTTTTTATTTGCAACAATATGAATGGTGTCTAATACTACTAGAAAGTGGTTCTTTGCTTTCAAGTTCATTTTAATTCATTTATTTCCTTCAAGTTTTCCCTTTTCAGTGAGTAGTTAGAAACCACTAATCACACACCCTCACTCATCTAGAATTCACTCCACACACACCATCACTCATTTGTTTATAAATACACCAATCCATCTTAGGAAGATAAATTAATCACAAACAACACCCCCCAAAAACGACAAAAGCTCTAAGAGGTTGCTTAAGTACATATAGTACACCTTCACTTCATCAGCTTACGAGCCCCGGGTTGACAATTAATGATATCAATTTAGGAATACTAAATTGACCAAACAATGCCCGAATATGAGAATTTTTCCTCTTAATCATTTCTTCAACAACCTTAACATTGCGGGGTCAGATCCCAATTTAATTATGAGATCCTCCAAATATTTTGTCTTAGTATCAGTTGCTAGAGAGGAAATATTTTCCATCTTTAGGTGGAGCTGAATATTACTTAATGAAACTTGGAACATAGATTTTTCAATGGTTGAACTAGTTAAAGTTGAATAGATCATTTCCCCAACCTGTTTATGTAAATCAATCTGGTCAAAAGGATGCATCTCCTTTGCGTCAAAGGAAAATATTGATTTCTTATAGTATTTAAAAGTCGAGGGAAATGGGATTTTAGGTTTAAGGAATAACATTTTTATCAGCCATTTTTCATTGTCAAGGCAGAAATTAATCTGTTCCGAGAAACAAAAGTTTGTTTCTAGAATTCTGCATAAGTGGTAGCCTTCAATGCTTCATTTTCCCATTTGATTTCCTTGTACCTAGTAAAAATTCTTGGTTCATTATGAAGATGTGCTAATTCTCCTATTTGGGATGTTTCCAATGGATCTTGAGAAGCTGAAGATGTTGGTGACCCTATAGAAATTTCTTTAATTCGAGGAAAAGTACTACCATGAGGGATTATCATGACTAGTGTATTCTATGTGATTTCTTATGGGAAGGAGTCGTCAAGAGGATTCTTTTTCTTCTCCTTATACATCACAAACTTTATTTGCTTAATTTCTAAGCTAAAGGAAATAGTTTCCCTTACTCTTTTTGCATGTTTTCCTTAGGGAATTGGAGTCTAAGATGTTATAGGAAAAAAACTCTTCTCTTTTGATTTCTACAATGATTTCTCTTGCCACTTCTCTTCATTCATATACTTCTTAATCTCTAGTCTAGGAGTATGAGCATAAGGAGTAGTTTTTTGTTCTACACTTAGCATGGGAATGATGCCCAAGGGATCATAAGACCAAGAAAAACTGAGTTTAAGTTTCATTTCCTTTAGGATAAGATCTGCCTCTTTTGCTACTTTTCTAATATTACAGATGAAAGGTCCAATTTGAGATTTTATTTTAAGTTGGGACCTTTTCCTAGCTGACATAAAGTGTAGCTCATCCATATTTGTCATCTGCCTCATGTATTCTAGTGAAAATATTCTGATAGGTGCAAACTTTGGCAACATGTATTGAGGAGCTCACAACCATACACACTAATCTCTATAGTTTTGGTATAGATACCAATATCTTGTCTTTGTTTGTTCACTAATATGAAAAATCCTTTTTATTTTAGGGGAAATTTTAGGCATTAGATCACTATTAAGTAAAAAAGAAACCATGTATAAAATTTGATCTGTGTAGTCACTGAAAGAGAATTCATTTGTATTTTTCCTAACAAGTGAGGTCCAATGAATGATATATTGCAGGTTTCCCAGTTCATCTAACTTTTGCAATGGAATTGAGAACTTGTATTATTGATAGAACAAAAATAAATATACAAGGATTGATGCATGTTTGAAGGTCCCTTCTCTAGAAAAATTCTTGACCTGATCATGGATAGTTTGTGTTAAGAATACACTGTAATTTATTATAATAGAAGGTTTCCCCCCCTTAGAAAATACTGACAAAAACCCTAGGATAATGTCGTCAACCCATTGGTCAGATTAATAACCTATCAAATATGAAATTAGTGAAATATTTTGTTTGTTCATCTATGAAAACACTCAAGCTCGATAAGGTGGATTAGTTCTAGGTAATTCTACATATCCATCTAGAAAAATCTCAAAAATCATAGCTCACTGAGGGAAGGTAAGATTTTTGTAGAGATCCATAAGGGATTCTTCAAAACAAATATGTGATGGAGTTGAGGATTCAATCTATAACATTTGAAAAATGGATTGGTCTATAAATGTAAACATAATATTGGTATTCAATGCAACCACGACCCCTTTGGCTAGGGATATACCTTAAATGACACCATGATACAAATACGGGGAAGGGGTGACTATGGGGGAATATGAATTGAGGTAGGAAAGAATCTCATACACTCAATTGAGCACTGAGATCAACGAATTTATGTTTTATATAGTTATGTAACTCATACAAATAAAATTCACATCGTGTCTCTGAAATCTTATACTCTTGGTATACTAATCGAAAATGATCGAGGTCTATCAAAGGTGGTAGCATGGGGTTTTCCAAAATCATTTTGGATTTTCCCTTTGAAGAAGACAATGGAAAGAATATGACAGGAAATGAGGGTTACCAGGTAATTGGTTGGCTTGTGGGTAATGTATGCTGGGTCATTCTGCTAAGGTTGTACTAGAGCTTGGTACAAAAATTTTGTTAACAAAATTCATAAATGTGTAATAGGCATACTACACGTTTATAATCAAAGAGAGTAATTAATTGTTTGTGCATTTCATATGGGAGCGGGGTATTTATGGTTGGAAAAGCTTTGATTGGGTATCAACTTTAAAATCATGTAACAGACAGCGAACATGTGGGAGCAGCGGAGTGGATATGACGGGAGCAGAAACAGTCAAAACGGGTGAAGGTTTTTTAGTCAATGTAACTGGTGGATTTTTTGGGGGGTTCTTGGTAATTTGTTTACAAAGGAGGAGGGGGGGGGGGACGGTTCAAACTACCTCCACACATGACATGTTGCAAATCTAAAGCATCTCTTCACAACCCCCCAGTCAAATGTTGGAGACGCTAGTGGTGGGTGAACTACCTTCTCCACCATTGATCAGGTGGAGAAGATGATTGTCATTATTTATTGCACTCGCAATATCACAAGTGACAAAATCATTTTTCATATTTAAACTTTATTAAATGCATATAACAATCAAATCAATCAAATAACTAAAGCTTTTGGCATTACAAAATTTAACATTCTAAGTCTAATAGTGTCATTTAAATGTGCATTGCTAATTTATTATTTTTCTAGGGATTTCATGTTTTTTATCAATATTTTTCATTTTTTTATCCCTTTTATTCTTTCCTTTCTTTCTTTTTCTTTATATATATTTTTTATTTTTTCTTTCTTTTTTCATTTTTTGACATATAATGTAAAAATGTAGAATAATGTTACTAGATCAGCTCGACCTTGGGACTATTTTTCACAATAATATTAAGAGAACATGCATATCCATGTCCCTTGTCCTCACCATATGGAGTCTTTACTATGAAAATCACAGTGCATGAAAATATAAATAAAACTAGAAATTTATAACAAGCTAGGGTTGCAATCAACTTCAGTGTTGAATATAGTGCTTTAGATACTGGCCATTGACATCCAATGTAGAGTATGCTCCTCCACGTTCTTCAAAATGGAACTATTTTTTCCTTAAGCCTAAATAAGTTTGAATGTCCCCAGCTAGAGATTATCAAATTTACCATGTTTTACCTTTTCTTGTCCTTGGGCATGCCATTTAAAAATTAAATCTCCTTCTCTTAAATCTCTTTCTTTGGATTTCCTATCAAACAAAATTTTGATTTTGTTCTAATATTGACGAAGTTTGCACTGAAATTCATCTCTATCTTCATTTAATTCTATAATTGCATTGATTCCTCTAGAAAAATAATCAGGTTCTTCATTTGACTCTTTTAAAAATTTTGTCATCAGGAAAGCTAATATTGTAGGAAGAATAGCCTCAGAGCCATAGACAAGATGAAAAGGGTATTTACCTGTTGCTCTTTTGGGTGAAATTTTGTTGGCGCAAACTGCATACCTGAGATGACCACCCCAGTTTCTCTTATGATCTGCAAGTACCTTATTGATTACTTTTACCAAACTCTTATTAAATCAGTCTGATACTCCATTTCCTTGAGGGTACTATGGAGTAGAATGATGTAATGGGGTCTTATATTTCTGAAATAATTCTTTCATTCTAAAACTAATAAATTCCTGTGCATTATCTGTGACTATCTGTCGAGGACATCCAAATCTAGATAATATATTTTCCTCAATAAATTTAATGAGAACAATATCAATAGAATTTTTTACTGGGATAACTTCTACCAACTTTGTAAAGTAATTTGTGGCACTTAAGATCCATCTGTGTTGATGACTAGATGTTGCATGTATCTCTCGAATGAAATCTAGTCCCCATTGTAAGAAAGGTGTCTAAATCAAAATTGGAACAAGGGGGAGTGATGCTAATATTTGTTTACCAACAAAAGTTTGACATGGAATGCAACTTATGACTTTTTATCCAACCTATGAAAGAAAATTTGGCCAATCGAAACCCCCTCTCAAAATCTTATGTCTTGTTTCTCTCGAAGCCTAATGACCCCTTGTGAAACCAAGAGGATATTTAATATCACGAAGAAATTTTACAATATCAACATACCATCTAGATAACAGGAACTTTTCGTGAATATGAAGTGGAAGAGGAGATGGATTTGTAGAAGAAGAAGGTTCTTCTGGGTTCTTCCCTACAAAAATAAAGGAAGGTTCTTATGGATTTTTCACTCATGATACCTCCACAATGGTGCTTATTCCTAGAACTTTATAATTAGATTCAACCAATAACTTGCCTAAACAAAGTCCTTTTACCAAGTTAGTGGATTTGATGTCTAGATCAAATTCAATAATTTTATCTATCCATCTCCCTCTCCTACCATCAGTATCAGGTTGGGTCAAAATAGTTTTGAAAACATTGTTCGAGACATGGGCATGGTTGGATGGGATCTCGTGGGTTAGTTTGGGGTTAGTTAACCCAAATTTTGTATAGAGTTTTGTAAAATATGTAAAGTCTCTATAATATGTGTAGAAGAGAATGTAGATGAATACGAGTCAAAGGGGCTTAGCCCCCTAATTGGGGTAAAGTTTTAAGTCGATTTTGAGATTCACCCATGGTCTATGGGCCATGGCATTGTATTGTAAAGTCTATAAATAGTTAAGTCTTAGCAAGTCTTAGAAACAAGTTAAAGAATAAGTTTGATAGAAAATTGAGGACATTTAAGAGCTTTTGTATCTTGGGCAAGAGCTAAGGTAGGAAGGCTCTGCTTCCTATGCTTAGATAGAGAAGGGAAGGTTGATGTAGCTGAGTGAATAGGAGGCCAAGGTAGAGCCTACAATTGATTGAGTGGACCCCTACAGTTGTGTGCACAGGGTAAGAAGAGTTTGTAATCAGTGAATTTAAGATCAATAAAAACAATTTTCGAAATAATTAGTAAGTATTCCATTTGTATCTGTTTATATTATATTTTGCCAATGAATAACATGTATTATGAAATAATGATTGAAGGCTACGTTAATTTACTGAATCTATCTTAAAAATGTATGAAATCAATGCTTAGAAACTTCCACGAAGTTTCATATCCTTTCTCTTATGTTTTAAGGTGAATGAAGTAGATATACGCAAACTCTAATATAGGATTACTTTTTTATGCGTGTACATAGGTAAATCAACTATTTAAGGTCCACAAGGACTGATCGTGGATGTTCAGGAAGGTTTGAAGGCCACTTTACTAAGTTATAGTAACAAGCCCTAGAAGTCTATTAATCTGTGTGGAGGGAGATCAGAGGTTCTAAAGGACATCACACTAGTGCTTAGATGCGAAAACCTGGTTTTTGCATCTCATAATACTACTTCGGGTGAGACTATAGCCTACACTATGCGGGTTGTTTCCATAATGGCCAAAATTATAGGTTTTTATTGGTTGGTATCACTAACTTTGTACCTGGCTCATGACCCCCTAAGCCAAAAACTAGTTCTATTGCTGGGACTGGGATGTGCTTAAAGAGATGTGTGATGTCGCATAATTGGAATCTGACCAAGGAAGAAATTGAAAAGTAGTTGGATCAGAAGATTCATGACTTCGCGACTAAAGAAAGCATGAATCCACGCCTATCAAAGGAGGAATTATCGAATATATATATGTATACAGAGATACAAAAAATCTTCTTCTGCACTTTCCCAATTGAACTCTATGAGTGATTAGATAAAATGGTAGAAAATCAAGGATGGTGGAAGCTCGATAGTCCTATATTGTGGACTCCAAAATTGGTGCAACGAACAAAATCCTATGAAAGCAAGATTGTGTGGGTTGTTGATCATTGGATAGATTGAATTCTAGGAGGATTTGTTACAGAATTTGTAGTTGACACTTTAGTCAGCTATAGTGAAGCGGAGTAAAGATTCTTCAGGGGACCGTGAGGTAAGTATTTAAGGTCATTAAATACTTGGATTAATATTATGTAAAAAGTGATTAATTCCATTACCTTGATGTTCAGCGCTGCACAAAGTGGAAGGTTATTTAAAAATCATGTAGAATTAGGACCAGAGTATATCCCATTGATTGAACCTCTATCAAGTGATGATGAAAGGGCGTTTCAGACTACACCGTGAAGGAAGTGAAGATCCAAATAAGTTTTGGTTTGTTGTGAACATTTTATGGACAACACAACAAATGACTGATGATAATATAAATAAGGTGTAGCTGGTTACTGCCTTGCTGGATCGCACAGTAACCTGGTACATTAAGTATTGTGCTGAAAATCATCATGCATCACTAACAAAAAATCATACAACTTTGAACAAAGAGTTTAGTAAGCCTAAATCTGACTTGCAGTCAGTCATTGAATTTAAAGAGATTATGATGAAGGTTTAGGAGACACATTGGGAATTTGACCATAGGTTGAAGTGCTAGATCAGATAGGCTAACATGCAAATATCAAATAGCTAGCATTGTGACTTGTTTATTGCGTCACTTTTTCCCCATTTGAGAATTGCTCTCTCACAGCAAGAGATAGCAACATAGGCAAAAGCCTTGGAGATCCTGATGAGGCTACATGCATCACCTATTCAGGATATTAACCTAGGGGTGAAACACATCCACTCACAGTTAACAAGCATACATTCAGAATTATAGAGTTTGAAGAAAGAAAAGGAGACTAAGATGGACATGTGCGCAAAATTTTAGTGTTTGAAGTGCAAGGAACATGGGCACAATAAAGATCATTTTCCTATGTTCATGAATCATATTACAAGGGGGGGGGGGGGATTCCCCTAAAGCCATAAGCCCTAGTAAGGCCAACCATGGGGGATGCACTATGGTGTGCATTTGTCAAGTTACCGGGCAACATGCAATGGATAACTACCACTTGCTTTATAGGATCGTTCAAACACCTCAACAGTTGTTCTATAATTTCTGTAAATCTGTGTGCCACAATGAGCACCACTGTAGAAGATATGAGTTGATGATGGAAAGAACCCCTACTTATCATATGCAAGCAGAAGCTTAGATTCTAGATCAAGACGAAGGAGGAGCACATGCAGGTTTTTAGGGATGAGGGCAAGGCCAAGGAGGAGGACCTGGTCTAGGTCATGGTAAAATTATTTGGTACAAACGTGGATAGCCAGGGCATTTTGCGTGAGATTGCCCAAATCCTGCACATCTTTCGTGTCAGTATTGCAGATAGTTCAACCATGCCATAGGAGAATATTCAATCTTAATAGATAATATGAAACAAAATAAACTGCAACCCCAGTAGCCTATGCATAATTTACAAATGATCGGGACTGAGCTCCACAAGGGGGATCTGAGCATTAATATTGTACTAAGAAGAAATATAAAAACTGATGCCCGATAAGGGTAAGAAGCCTAAAGAAGATGGATGATTCCACAAATATATTAAGAAGCAAGCCGGCTTTGACCTTAGTCATCCAAAGGAAACATTCGTGGAAGCCAATAAAAGCTTCATTTAGGCCTCCACCTCAGGAGGGAAAGTCAAGAAACAAGAGGTCAGCGCGACACAAGAAGTCGATCCTTCCGTGTTCACTACACTTTTTGAGACATGCATAAATTTATTGCATGACAGAAAGGATGTGGAAGGATTGCAAGCCTTGATAGAAAAGTGCACCAATAAGGAAAAGACTTCTTTGGAGCAGTTAACAGTTAGAAAAATCAGTAAGCATAAGGCACAAATAAGATAAGAGATGTGGCTAACAATGTAGATAGGTGGTTATGAAATGGACCAGGTCATTCTGGATTTGGGATCCAATGCGAATGATATACCAAAGAAGACATGGGAAAGGATGGGGAGACCTATGCTGTAGTGATCTATGATTCAACTAAGGATGGTGAATCAACAGAAATTCATCCCCATGGGATGATTATATGGAGTAACAATTGATATTTAAGGTGCGAGTGTGGCAACATAATTTGAAGTTATAAAAATTGTCGATGATAGTAATCCCTACCTTATGATCCTAAGAATCGACTAGGCTATTGATATGAATGGGGTCATTAATCTGAAGAACATGAAAATTTTGTTTGGAAGAAAGTTGCTTAGGGTTATAGTGCCACTGGATCTTGTAGAAGGGGTGCGCTATACTGAGCTAGTCCATGATTATGTGGAAAGTGACGATGAGCTGGATCAAATCTATAAGATAATAGCATGAGATCAGGATTGGATCAATACAATGGCAGATGCACAGATTGAATGGGACCAAGAGTGTTCTTGCGATTCTAATTCAGACAAAGAATTAGAGCATTGGAAGAACTGCTTACATGAAGTGTCTACATTAGAATGCAATATGATGACGAAGTTGTTGTACTGTGTTTCATCGGAGGTAATAAGGTTACCTTATTATGATGGTTTGAATGACATATATATGTTTTTAGATGAATTTGAGCGTGAATTCCCTGAGGACTACCACTTTCAAGCCTTGGAGTTGGCACTGCGCGCTACACCTACACAATGGAGGGATACACATAAGGAGAGTTTTGCTAGATGACGATATTACAGGAGAATGATGAAGCTACAGTTTGGGCATGCTAATACCATAATGACTAAGAAGTACAATGGAAGGGATGATCGACGCCATCACCTGGGAAAATGGACTAAGGCATGAGGAATAGAACCACAACCAGAATGGGTACACATTTTTTGTCATATCTTGGATACAATGCCCATTAACTGGTATCTTGAAACGAAGCTCTGCCATGCCACTTCAGAATGGGATGTATTAAACAAAGGTTCCTTATTGACTTTTAGCTTTGAAGATGGATTTGCAAGCATCACTGAAGCACTGCAAGAAATTAAAGTGGTTATCTTTAGAACACAAAATGAACCTACAAAATGGACACAATATTACTAAAGCACCCACCTACACCACATGATGGAATGCTATAATGTGGCTGCTGAAGAGGAAGAAGAAGACACAAGGAATATCAATATTCTGGAGACAGAAGGGCATCACGAAGTTGAAGGGACACAATTAGAGAACCCAACAATCTCCGCACCTTTGAAAATGAAGCAAGAAAACATTGGCAGTGAAGAAGAACTAAAGTTCATGAAGATTAGAGATTATTGGGATGATGTTAAAGTAGATTGTTATGAAACCAGCTCAAAAAATATAGAAAAGATAGATCAACGCCTTAGAATTCAGCCTGTTCGAGGGGGCAACCTCCTTTACATTACATAAATGAACAATTCTTGGATGATACAAATGAAAGGACCTCCTTTCTATATAGGAGTCTAAGGGGTCATAACA